>CM068827.1:52222208-52527208 GCA_028554795.2 Sinohyriopsis cumingii | reverse complement strand
GTGCTCAAGGGTGGTGTGTGTGGTCAAGATGGAATTGTAGGGTTCAACGACGGCAGTGGAAATTTGAGGTGCAGGGTAGATAGCGAACTCCAGCTTGGATTTCTTGCCGTAATCCACGCTCAATCTTTCCATAAGCAGAGAGGTGAAGCCGGATCCAGTACCACCACCAAAGCTGTGGAAAATGAGGAATCCCTGAAGACCTGTACATTGGTCGGCCAGCTTTCGGATCCTGTCCAGTACAAGGTCGACGATTTCCTTACCAATGGTGTAGTGACCTCTGGCGTAGTTGTTGGCAGCATCCTCCTTGCCGGTTATCAACTGTTCTGGGTGGAACAGCTGTCGGTAGGTGCCGGTCCTTACTTCATCTGAAATTGAATGAATAAGATTTTACAATTTTACAACTATGAGAGAGAGAGAGAGAGAGAGAGAGAGAGAGAGAGAGAGAGAGAGAGAGAGAGCGCAACTTGTACTCAAACTGTGTAACTGATTGTTTGTAATTCATGTTTGTCGAAAAAACGCATAGTTTAGATGTTCCGTTTTGATTTAACAATAATTTGTAATTCATAACACCTCAAATTTAACAAATGTCAGCTATATCCTAAGTAACGTGGCTATTTGTCATTTCATAATATTTCCGACAAAACTTACGAGAGAGAGAGAGAGAGGAGTTAAATATGTGTGCGTGTGTGTCAGTTAGATTGCAAGCATAGGTGTTCCTTTGATGTATAACGAAACTAAAAGATGCCAACAGGTCTTTATATACATTAGCTGTGCCATTTATAAATACTAACCGACTACAGTTGGCTCGAGATCAATGAACACAGCTCTTGGCACGTGTTTTCCAGCCCCTGTCTCGCTAAAGAAGGTGTTGAACGAGTCATCTCCACCTCCGATGGTTTTATCACTGGGCATCTGACCATCAGGCTGGATACCATGTTCTAGACAGTACAACTCCCAGCATGCATTGCCAATCTGGACTCCGGCCTGACCGACGTGAATACTGATGCACTCTCGCTATAACATAAAAAGAAATATAAATTATTAGAAGAGAATATATATATATATATATATATATATATATATATATATATATATATATATATATATATATATATATATATATATATATATATATATATATATATATATATATATATATATATATATATATATATATATATATATTATAACCACAAATACTATGATCATTATATTTGACATGATATCATTTTAGGTAAGCTTTTTCGATTTTTTTAAATTTCCATGGTTATTCTGTTAAAATTTTCAGAAAACGCGTATTTGTTGTAAATTTGGCCCTCAGTGCCGACAGACTGTTTACGAGTACCACATCAACAAGGTACTATGCCACAGTTAAGGTTGTTAAAAGTAAGGTTTGAGGCAAAAATAGCTAGCAAAACCTAATGTTATTTTTTTTTAATGAAAATTGTAAAGCCAACTGAAAAAAAGATTGCATTATTTCCAGAGACGGATGGGAACATGATACCAAATATATGATTTCACCCGGCAATCCCAACAAATAAACTAGTCAAATTTCATTTCGTGAACAAAAGAATGAACTGAGCGTTAAAGCGAATTCCGCTGACATGGATCATAAATATGAGAGAGCTGGTTCACCAGTCTTCACTTCAGTGCTTCGAAATGTGTCCATTGTTAAGCTGCGACACTAAAGTCAACTCCCTATTCATGCCAACTGTTTTAAAAGTGGATAAACTATATCAGGTTTTTAAAACGGTTGGGTACTACTTATTCCGGTTGGAAGAATCACAAATAACACGTACTCAAGAATAAATCACGATGATAGCTTAGGTAGGCCATTAGTAGAGTTTAGCAGGCCATGAGTACAGTTTAGCAGGCCATGAGTACAGTTTAGCAGGCCATGAGTACAGTTTAGCAGGCCATGAGTACAGTTTAGCAGGCCATTAGTAGAGTTTAGCAGGCCATGAGTACAGTTTAGCAGGCCATGAGTACAGTTTAGCAGGCCATGAGTACAGTTTAGCAGATACACAGCCAGGTTTTACTCGTTACTTCGTTCTGAATTTCAAGTTCCAGTCTTTGTTTATTAGATAACGCATCACACTCGCTATATTCCGCCATTGCTGTTCTCGTCTCCTCCAGCTTTAGAGTTGGTGTGCTTTCAGAACTTGAGAAAACATTCGCGAACAGTGTTCTTCACGTTAAGTTGAGAAGAGCCAAAAACAAACTCAAGTATTAAGAACTGTCCATTCAAAAGATACACTACCGTCTTTTGAATACACGTGATGCGATTTTTGTCCAGAAGACATATGTATTCGCCCTAACAATTAGAGTTAATATCCGAACACCAAATTAGGCATCAAGATTATGGCATTTCCAAAAGGGATTACTTCCATTTAAGAAGTATGGGATTGCAGACAGCATGCAGGAACTACTAACTCCCAGTCTGACAAACGAAGTGCTTGACAGCATGCAGGAACTACTAACTTCCAGTCTGACAAACGAAGTGCTTGACAGCATGCAGGAACTACTAACTCCCAGTCTGACAACCGAAGTGTTTCAATTAGCATGGACAATTTTACGTTTCACCATAATATATTAATCGAATTTTACGAAGATTTTACTTGCTTATAGTTACAATCAAGAAATATATCAGATTAAACATAGCAAGTCATCACAACAAACAATTAAAACAATGTAAAGTTTGTGGAACTTTTTTTTATAAATAATTTTATCCGAAAGGTTGTTAAGCATTTAAATAATATACAAACGTATAGAGTGAATCGCTATAAATCTAAAACAATTTTGTTCGTTGGTACCCTACATGGATTGGCAAGTCAATATTATAGGTGGGTAACTTGTTAACTTGCGTCCCCATTATAGGCGGGTAACTTGTTAACTTGCGTCCCCATTATAGGCGGGTAACTTGTTAACTTGCGTCCTCCAAATGTCCAGTTAATGATACCATTTGCACAACTGTGATGAAATTGCCATAACAGCTAGTCTGCAAACTTCCCTTTGAACTGCAGTGATTGGTTGTAGCGGTGCATAATAGGAGCAAAGTATTGATATTTCATACTTCCGGTAAAGATGGAGGATAATAACTATCTGCGATCTTAAAAGCACAAGAAGGAGTTGTCAGCGAACCTTTGCACGGATGGTGCAGAGTTACTCGGCATACTCTGTCATCTTTGTTCTCGTTCACTCCTCATCTGGCGAGTTCTCAACTAATGAACAACCTTCGCAAATAATATTCTTCAAATTAGGGCGAGAAGAACCCTTTGAAAATTGTTTGTGTCAGAAACGGTCTTGAAGCAGGACACTCCAATAGTCTGCAATCCGTAATTAAGCGCTTAGTGAGGCGAGTGCCGTGTGCAGACATGAATACTGACAAGCAATGGAGTTAACGGTCCCGTTATGTGTTACGGTTGAGAAGTGACGCGGAAACAATGTAAAACGTTTACTTTGGACGAATGCTCAATAATAGGAATGGAAAAACATCTTGGAATCATGTTTAAGGTCCGATAATAGTTGATGCTGAATGTGCTCGTGATAAGAAAGTTTGTACTGCACATGTAAGCCACTAGACAGGAAGACGTGCAGTCTTGGGTGCAATTCTATAAACCTGTTAATTTTTGCGGGGGTTGGGAATGTTGGCTTTCACAGCACGTTTATCATAACGCTAGTTATATCATACTGCGAAAAAGGGAGTTACACACCCTTCCCAAGGACACACCGAAGCAGCCTTCCTGGGCTGGCTTGGGCTGATATTAAACCAGCGACCCTTGGATTACGAGTCCGATGATCTAACACCGTGTCTCAGTAATCGTACGAAGTGGAGTTCACAGTATGTGTGCACACAATACATCGATTCGATAAAAGAACTCCAAAGTACTTAAATTGGCAGTAAGTGGTTCGGATCAAGAGCGGAAACCTGTGGCTACAAAACTTAACAAGGACCATAAACCATCTACTGAAACTAATCGAGTTGGGTTTTCCGGCTTGGAGATGGCCCAGCTACCAGTTTCCGTCCGTTTGTTTTAAAGTGGGATCTTACATCCTTTTGCCTACTGTACGTCGGATAATGGTGTGATTTAAGTGAAATAGAGACAATGAAAAGGGAAAATACATAGCAATCAGTTCCACATTAGTTCACCTGGGAATATTGTAATCATCAATTAAATAAATGTATAAATGATGTAAATATAATAATAGGAACCGTCTTTTTTTTAGAGATAAAGATTTTCTCTATACTTTAAGATTTAGCTAGAATTGTTTCTACGACAACTGATCTTGTATCTATTCATACGGAGCTCATAAAGATTTTGTTTCAGTTAATGTGTTTTCTTTTTAATGTTTTTATTTCTTGACTTAAGTTCTCATGAAGTCGAAATTTTTCGATATAGAAAAATAGTGAGTCATGTAGATGTGTTAAACAGCGCTCAATTGAGGATTTTATTGCAAGTTTCAAAACTAACAAGCATCCTAGTTAAAGGACATTTGTTGAAAGTCTCGTATATCATCTTTAAACATTTTAATGGCATTAACGAAAAATAACATTAAAAAAATAATAACATATCTCACTACTGAGTGTTGGGTCAATTTAGGAATTATTTAATTTAAACGAATCTATGCCTCTGCTTACCAAGAGTGATACAACATCTGTTTTAGACTGCACGAATGCATTTCATATAATACTTATGGAGGTGGTTGTAGCAGTGACAGTAGTAGTGTGGGCAGAATAGCTTTTACTTACCATTTTAATTTGCTATCTGCGAACGACGTTGATAAAATACTGTGTAGTACTCACTTCGGACTTGAATCGTCGCTGGTGAGCGGCTCAATGACTGATTTTGCGCCAAAAACCCGGTTTAATCCTGTCCGACTTATCTGTTGCTATAAACAAAGGCATATCGAAAAGAAAATACTCTATTGTTCAATCTCCAAGGCTCTGTAAATACACCTTTCAGGTGAATCGATCACCTTGGTTTTGGAACTTTCTTATGTGTACACAAAATATTCAGCAAGCATACAATAATAGAAACGTATTATGATAAGAGGGCAACGCAATCGTGTGTTTCTCAGCATGACGCATGCTTTTATTAATCAGTCTTGACCCACTTAGGAGTCTAGCAAACAGATTTGTCTTTCTTAAGTGCGGTCGTTGGAGGCAGTCACGCATGAAGTAAAGTCACGGTCATCATAAAGACTTGTTGACGGCTACTGTAAAGTTGTTGAATATCTTACTCTTTAACATTTGTAAAAATACAAATCTAGACAGTGTATTTTCTGAGTAATCAAGCCTGAAATACACGAACTAGAGACCACCTCCAACCCTTAGCAAAAACTGCCGAGACTACAGCTTATTACCAGAGATCTGGGAGGGTTTTGTGTTACTACCGTCAAGTCTGAATGTGGTCTTCCTAAATATTAACTCCAGCCTTTCAGAAAATCGCATCTAACCTGTATATATTTTCGGTAAATGTCGTCTTTTTATGAAACACATTACATGAAATCCTGAATTCATCATGTTTGATAACAGATAATCTTATGTGGCATGGGGCATCACAAGAACTTGAGAAAAGAAAAATCCGTAATAGGCAATGAAAAAACAAAATAAAAAATCGTAACTTTGCTACATGCAAATGCCGTTCGATTATTTTTTAAAACTCTTGAGCGCACGATATTGCTTTTTTCTCTCTTCCATTTGTCATACTATACATTTATCTATATATGGTGCCTGTTATTCTCTAGGCATGCGCTGTCTGGCATTCTCTACAATTAAATTTGTATATAGTCTCTACTATCATGTGTTACCTATCAAGTTATACACAGCCATGTGCAGCCGGTCATTTTCTACAGCCGTGAGCTGTCTGTCATTCCCTATAGCTTGTGATGCCTGTAATGAATTACAGCGATGTGCTGCCTGTCATTCTCTATTCATGGGCACCGAGTGGCCGAGTGGTCAAAAGCGCTCACCTTCCGTCTCATATCTGTCTGCGTGGGTTCGAGTCTCATCTCTGTCTGCGTGGGTACGTGAAAAAGCTTGCCAGTAGCTTCTAGTGGGTCGGTGGTTCTTCCCCAGGTTTTCCGGGGTTCTTCCTCCACCAGTTATACTGGCAAGCATGAATAGCCTATATTGTGCTGAGAAATGGCATTAAACCCTACAACAACAACAACACAGTACTGTGCTGCCTATCATTTGATAAAGATGTAACATTTTTGAATTAATTATCATAAATTACAGAGAAAAAACCACGAAGTTAAAAAAAAGTTATACATTTACAAAGTCTTCTACAGACACATAAATTTCGTAAATAATGTCCACATGTTGTCACCCAGTGTTATATTTTTACGTGCCGTGTGATCTGTGGTCATACAGTGCTTCATTAATATTCTACACGCCATGTGATCTATGGTTATCCAATGATACATTATTGTACACGCCATGTAATATGTGGTCATCCTGTGTTACATTATTATTCATGCAATGTGATTTGTCGTCATCCAATGTTACATTATTGTACACGCCATGTGATCTGTGGTCATACAGTGTTTCATTATTATTCTACACGCCATGTGATCTATGGTCATCCAGTGTTACATTATTGTACACGCCATGTGATCTATGGTCATCCAATGATACATTATTGTACACGCCATGTAATATGTGGTCATCCTGTGTTACATTATTCTTCATGCCATGTGATCTGTCGTCATCCAATGTTACATTATTGTATACGCCATGTGATCTGTGGTCATCCTGTGTTACATTATTCTTCATGCCATGTGATCTATGGTCATCCAGTGTTACATTACTGTACACGCTATGTGATATGTGGTCACCCAGTGCTATATTATTCATCATGCCATGTGATCTGTGGTCATCCTTTGTTACATTATTGTACACGCCATGTGATGTGTGGTCATTCAGTGTTACATCATTCTTCACGCCATATGATATGTGGTCATCCAGTGTTACATTATTGTATATGCCATGTGATCTCTGGTCATCAAGTGTTACATTATTCATCATACCATGTGATCTGTGGTCATCCAGTGTTACATTATTGTACACGCCATGTGATTTGTGGTCATCCAGTGTTACATTATTGTACACGCCATGTGATTTGTGGTCATCCAGTGTTACATTATTGTACATACCATGTGATTTGTGGTCATCCTGTATTACATTATTGTACACGACATGTGATCTGTGGTCATCCAGTGTTACATTATTCTTCATGCCATGTGATCCGTGGTCATGCAGTGTTACATTATTGTACACGCCATGTGATTTGTGGTCATCCAGTGTTACATTATTGTACACGCCATGTGATCTGTTGTCATCCAGTGTTACATTATTGTACACACCATGTGATCTGTATTAATCCAGTGTTACGTTATTTTCCACGCCATGTGATATGTGGTCATCCAGTTCCATGTTAACTGAAACTGTAATATTGACTGTGCAGGACGTTTATAAGTCACTGTCTTATTTTCCTCATCGTCCCAATCACTATATAGACGAACCCTGGGAATGCTCCTATATTTTATAGGAGATGCCAGATTTCTTGACATGGTCATGTTTGCTTTTCATAAACAGTTCAACGTTTAAAACCGCTCCAGTGACCTAGTGGTTAGAGCGTCTGCCTCGGATGCGGAAGTTTGCGGGCTCGAACTCCGGACTAGTCATACCAAAGACTTATTTTTAAAAAAAATGGCACTAACAGCTGCTTCGTTAGGCGCTCTGCGTTAAGAGGTTAGTGTTAGGACTGATCGGCCTGGTGTCAGGATAATGTGACTGGGTGGGACATCATGCTACATGTCTGTGGCATGATGCCCCAGTGATAGACATCACTATAAACTGCCACACTGCAGACATCGTAGCGATATGACTGAAAAATTGTTAAAGCTACGTTAAAAATCCAACACACACACACACACACAAATAAAAAAGAAAGACAGTCCATATAACAAGAATATCTGATTTATCATTATTTATCTCTCATTATACATCACACAGCTCAGGGTTTCCGATCAATCATAGATAGGAACTGATATTTTTTTTATAACAAAGGATGCTTTTTAGTGCTACATGGAGACTTTTCTCATTGCTAATAATACTAAAAAAAAAGATTTAGTAAACTAGAACAATTTAGTTGTGCAGGTTTCACAACTTGACAGAATACCGAACATGTCCAACAATGTTCACATTCATTTTTAATTGATCCTTAATTAGATGGAAATAAAACTAAAATAATCTAAAAACCGTACCATGCAAGCTTTTTAGTGACTGCATGGATCAAAGTGAGAAATAGTCCTAATAAAATGGCATACGCGTTTTTTGCATTATCATCCAAAGATAAAGCAAAACTTAGGCCACATGCTATTTTCCAGCTTTTAACGAAACTATTATGAAGAAAGCACCAGCTGAAATCGAGATATCGCTATTTTCTTGCTTAAGAAAACAAAATACTTTTAGATCATTGTTGAATCACATGACGAAATCAGGACATCATTAGATACGCGTGTCGTAGTTTCTGCAGCAATGTTTTCATTTTTCAGTGATGATCTTCAGTATACACATTAAATAATAACCTGACGGTCCATACGTAGGAAATCACAATCAAAGTTAGACTGTCCGTCACATTCAATGATCGTTCCATCTAGGTTCTAAAGTTTCGAACGAGTAAAAACTTTGAGAGTTAGGATCAGTAATCCTGGATGCGATCTGACACTGTCAACACCCGTCGCAGGGCCTATGGGTCTCATTCAGTCGATAGGGAAGATTTGATGCTGAGCGATAAGAAACATAAAATTGTAATGTGTGGGGGTTGTGGGTTATCCAGTCATTTCCAATTATAAAACAAACACCCCGGGCGCATGTGTCACTTTTTATTATTATGATATACAATGTCATTGTACATGTGTGGAAAATAGCTGAAAAATAGTCTGTAACATGCATGCCCATATTTTACAACGATTATCTTCCATAATTTTCGTTAGAGTGCAATAGATTCACAAATGTCTCGAAATTATCTGATTGTATCTCCACGCCAGTGGCGTCGCTAGGGGGGTGCGGTCACCGGGTGACACCATCTCAGAGGGGTGACACCAAAATGAAAAATTGCAAATTTTACAGAGCACACACTCTCGGTCTAGTCGGATTTCATAAGCGGATAACCGATCATAGTTAAATACATGACTAGCAGGCACAGCAGTGGCGTCGCTAGGGGGATGTGGGGGGTGTGGACTGCACCGGGTGACACCATCAGAGGGGGTGACACCAAAATGACATTACTAAGGATTCTGTATGGTCTGTTACGGAAGGAGGACCATGGGGGTGACACCATGAGCTACCGCACTGGGTGACACCAACCCGAGTGACGCCACTGCTCCACGCGCATTTCAAATTTAAACGACATATGAAATCTCAAGTTATGATGTTTCCCAAATATGTTTGGATGTTTGGGTCTTGTGACAAGTGAGCTACATTCCTACCATGGTAGTGCCACACGTTATACTAGTACGAATTTCTTCTGACCCCTTCCGCCTCATTTTAGATATTTTGACATAAAATGCCATAATATCTAAACAATGGTCGGAAGGGTCAAAGGAAAGTTGGACTAATGATTTACTTGTTGAAACAGGACAAGTTTCTCGCTTACGCCATAAATAAGCTTAGGTCAGAGAGTTTAATATTTTTAATTTTTTAAAAATATTTTGCATTGTGTGAAGCACCTATATTCAAACCTTGTATATTAACAGTTATGTTGCAGATTTTCAGCTTGACAACGTAGAAAGTAGATATGCATGCTATTGACCGAGCTCATTACGACTGTCACAAACGAAAATGAATGAATATGCATGTACATACAAGGTAAATCATCTCGATATGAGGGACCAACCATTTAAATGGGGTGGGGGTTTAGGATTTAATTGGGAATGAATTCCGGTCCCAAATATTTTTGAAAACATGTATTTGCTCCAGTTTATATAAACCTAAAAAAAAAAAAAATAAGATCAGATTCTATCTGTCATGTTAGTTATTAGTTGAGAAAAACAAATTAAGTTGATTAAATGGTCGGTCCCTATGGCTTTCTACTATCATGTAGTTACCGACTGAGTCAAGCGTATACCTTTTTCTAGCCAGGATATGCATACGTTTTTCTTTCTGTAGACTTGGCAAACATAGAGGCTATTTATTACCTAAGTAAGCCTTAAAGATTGTAACATAAAACCCTCACTGTATTTTCTTACATTTACCGTTGCCAACTGTGAACATCAAAACTCTGACTCACAATTACTATCTGTACTCGCGTTTAAGTCGAGCCCAAATAGAGTGAAACAAATCCAGTAAGTATGATGACCTGCTGAGTTCATTTTGCAGCATACTCAGTGGACAAAGAAGGAATGTTGAGTAAAGCAATTTTTGGTATAGTAACAATTGTTACATTCCGGTTATTTTTCTGTAATGATACGAAAGATAATAGTTTTTCATGGTTTTTTTTTTTTTTTTTTTTTTTTTCCTGTAGTGTCAGGCTACAATTAGCCTGGTACCCTGGCCTCCTATGAAATTCCACACAAGCGTGCGGAGCATCATGGGGAGCCTAAGTACCATGATAGCTAAGAATGATTTTCTTTTTTATTTACAGAAAATGAATGATTATGTAGTGCATGTCCTCCACTAATGAAAATGTAGGAAGAAAATTGTACTTCTCATACCATTTATCGCTGCTTACATTACCTGTGATATCATTGTCTCTCACTACCCTGATACAGCCTTGGACGCAGTAATTAATTAATCAATTAATTAATTAATTAATTAATAATAATAATAATAATAATAATAATTCATACTACCACTGTTGCTACTCTAAATAACGTACATAATGCATTACTGAGTGGTAAAACACCAATTAGATTCAAACGTTATCATTATATAAAGATCTTGCATCTATACATATTAAAAATATGGATAAACTTATTTTGTTAGACACCACTTCACAACTTCCATATATGACTAAAAATTAAACCTCGAAATTTTAAAAATATTTTCACATGAAGCATACAGGGTGCCACACCATCCTAAACTTGCTACCAACAGAAACCAATAACACCACGATAAAGTACGTTTAGACAATTGTAGGGGTGAAACGATACATCTGTGCCACGTATCGATACGATTCCCGATACGCAGCGTGCGATACGATCCATATCGATACATATATGAACTTGATGGTTTTTCCATCTTTGGAAGGTAGGTGGTGCCCTTTCATGTATGTTGACATTGTTAATTGTATTTCCAGTATGCAGACTACAGATTATCATCATCACTGTCATCAGCAAGTATTTGCCGAACCAGATGGTAATAAACCACGCCGAGAATCAGATATATTGGTTTTCTAGGTAACCCGTATTTTAAACAAGCATTTGTAAAACTTTCTTCATGAATGTTTCAAACTACGCCATAATACTTATTCCTGGGCACATTATGCTAATCAAATTTAGTTTCACAACCATTTATGTCGTGTTTGAAGAATCCATATATGGAACAGCTGCTACCCGAAAAACGATGTCGCGACAAGAACAGTTAACTAAAAATGCGACTTTTAACGAATTTGCGGGAGTTCTCGCGTTTCGTTGTTCTCCAAGCACGCGAATTCTTAAAATTTTTGCACGCTTTGTGCAATCGCACACCTTGACAGCATATCTGCTGAAGTGCATGACATATCTAATGACTTTTCCGCGAAGTCTCTCTCTTGCTCTACCAATACTTCCTGTTTGTCATGCAGAGAATAAGCTACATTCATTTCTGATTGGTGGTTATTGTTTAACCTGGAGCGGAACAATCAATAACCACAAATGATAATTCAGTGTAACATACTTCATCGTGCAACGTAGCTTTTAAATCAAATAAAGGAATCAAGAAACAATTCAAAGTGGAAACTTCGCGTGAAAGTGGTTATTATATGATGAGTAAAGTACTTCATTATACATGTGGAACACGTTCGGAATGTATAGTATATGTTGAACATACTTCTGGCTTAAGATAATTAGCATGGACTGGGGGGGGGGGGGGCGCAAATTACGAACCATGTTACTTTGTGTTAACTTGCAGACAGCGAGTGGCTATTCTCAAATAGTCTTTTTCGTTTTTACTGATAAAGATGAGTGCCAGTGACTGCAAATGCTGTTTCAGATGGATTATAATTTTACAGAATAACATGGCAACTAATAATTATTCCTGACTGCTGAAGACTAAAATAACATGCATACGGTAAGTATAGTTTTGTATCGATTCTCAGTCTCTTGTATTGATATGTGTATCGTTTCAGCAAAAGTATCGATGCATCGATATATCGATGAATCGTTTCACCCCTAGACAATGGTCATTTTCACTTCCATGAGAATGTGATTACTAATTAAAAGAACAATTCATGGCTAAATGGAAATAACGAAGATGTAAATCTGCATGATGATGTCGAATGTAGAACTGAATGGTTTAAGAAAAGATAGCATTTTAATCATACTTAATTAGACTCCATCAAAACACAGATGAAATACACGTTGAGTGATACGCACGGATGCACAATAATCATGTATCATCTAATAAGTTATGTCACATATAGCATACATCACACGATATTTTCACATCTACTGTGCGTGTTATGCCAATTTAATGTGTATTACTGTTGAATATATTTTTGGAAGAACATCCCTAGAAATTGAATGTAACACTTCTTTACTATATAACTTCCTTGAGTATATAGTCGTTTTGGAACTTTATCGTAGGGTACCTCGAAATGGTACAAAACCCACTCGGGTATATTTTATTCAGTTTGCTTCTGTTTTCGGTCTTGGACAAGCCTGGACATTTCAGCCATCGTTGTATTTTGATCTGACCATCGTTGTAGCTGGATCTAACCATCGTTGTAGCTGGATCTAACCATCGTTGTAGCTGGATCTAACCATCGTTGTATCTGGATAGTGGAATGATTATAATCAGATAAATAAGTACAGCGTTTTTGTTTTTATATGAAAAATACCATATATAAGACTTTCCTCTGCACGCCATATATGGGGGCCACTGGGCCAAAGTTGAGTTGCTGACTATATTAGGAACCGATGTCACTGTGTGTGATTATGGGTCGTTGTAAAATAAAAGGGCCATCATGACAGTTTGATGGGACGATTACCTCTTTTAATACTGCTCTTGAAGCAAAGCAAATGTTATATCTTAATTTAGTTATATAGGCCCACTCAAAAACGGATTCAGTTTAACTGTGTCAATTATAAATTTCTTGCATATTGATGCCGGCCCACTCCAGTGAGATCGTTGCACTGACAACTATTCTATATCGAGTGCTTGAAATAATACAGAACAATCATCTGTTGACGACTTCACTCACCTCCCCCCCCCCATCACATACACTAAATTATTATTGCGAGAACAATTGTCAAGAACTTGTAATTTGATTTAACAAAATCATAGCAGGGAAAGCACCAGGACACAATCTTGATAATTAATGAAAAGAGATTTTACGACACACAAATTATCCTCCGCGTTCATTTCCATAATCAATAACTTTTTTTATCTGTCAGATTGGATACATATCCGTTCCTCCACCTCTCATGCGTGGTAAAATATCAGTGTTATTTAAAATTAGGAATGCATGTAAGAAAAACATCCAATGGAATGTTAATGATCAAGCGTTCGAAATTCATAATTTCTTTTACTCCCACCCCTTTCCCTGTCTTTCATAGCAGCTAATTTCCATAGGCTGAAAGACTCTGTCTCTATTGTAACCGTAATATTGTCTTTTATTTCTTCAGTCTTCGTCTTTTTGATTCATCTAAAGCCACATCAACGTCTATTTTTTCTTCTTCTTTCCGCATGACATAAATCTCATACTGGGATATATGTCCTCACCATGGTGGTTGCACTCATGTTTACACGCTATGATCAGTTTTTACGGTAACAGCTTGAGATGGGTCTGCGAACAATTATGTACTGCGGAATTTGTGAACGTACTGTGTACCACGATATACGGTAATTATATTAGGGACCAACAATTCAATGTTTTGGGGCAGAGGCCCGACAGTCTTGTTTAGTTTCCGTCTGTCAATAGCTAGATAATATATATTGGTCTGATTTTAAGTGAATTAACATTGTATTATAAACATGATGTCATTTTGAGAAGAAAAAAAAAATAATTGTCTTGACATGAAGAGAAGAAAATATTTCAGCTCAAAACAAAATCATACCTCCCCCGAAAATTAAATGGACTGTACTTTAAAGCAGAAGAAATTGCTATGTGATGTTATGTATATTTAATTTGCTTTGTTTGTTAGTTAGTTTTATTTATTTTATTTCATTACATGCTACTGTAATATAACAATGTATGCTGGATTTGACCTTGTCCAAAACTGAGTTCAGTTCTGCTTGACCCGAATTTTATTTTTTATTTATTCATTGTAAACAACTAATACAAAGCTTAAATATTCTCTATGTGCATGGGCTTAATATCAGGATCATTATTAATAGAAGAATATATTTATTTGGGTCTAAGTTTCGGAATTTCCTGACTGTAATCTAGGTCCGGGGTCTGCAACCTAAGGCACGCGTGCCATAGGTGGCACGTCAAGAGTTTTTTTTGTGGCACGCAAAGGGCAGCCAAAAATCTAAATTTTAACAGTGTTACTGTTACTCTTTTACTGGTGGCACGCGCTCATTCATTTTGTAATTAATCCAGAAAAAAAGTGACACGCTATGTAAAAAAGGTTGCCGACCCCTGATCTAGGTTATGGTTTTGAATTTGTAAACATCGGGATCATTTTGAAGGTTATTTCCCCATTAGGTATTTGTGTGTGTGTTGAAAATGCTAATTGTGACCTGAGGTAAAGTAGAGAACCATATAATCTTGTAATTGTGAGAACGTGGTCATTCTTGCTTTAATATCTGGCGCTTTCAAGTTGTATTCTGTTGTGATCAGTTGGGCTGAATTTTATTTCTTCAAATTATTGAATTCAAGTGATTATTTTCTCTGGAAACACAAAAGTGCTCTGATAAAATTCTTGGATAGAGACATTCACTGAAATCTATACTGAATTCAAACCTGTAATGATAATACTAGTGATTCAACAAAAGACTGGTGACACATCAACACTCTATAAGCTATAACAGACACATCGTTGCCTTCAGTTTTTGGATTTCTTCGGGATTTGTACTGAGTTTTATTAAGGACTTTAAATTATTAGGATCTGTGTCTGTAAATCTTGGATTATTTTGGGATTTAATTCGCAATACAGTAAGTTTCTTTTTCTCATTTTCACCTTATATTATAGAAAAATAAATTATTTGTTAAATTTTTACAAAGCTTATGGTCTTCCACTCTTTTCTGTTGTTTATTTTAAGAGCGTAGACTCGTAACAGTGCATGTTAATTGTTGGATAATTTGTAATCTAAAACTTAACTAAAGTGGAATGATTAAGCTGATGCCATGAAGGACATCGTGCTGCTATTAGAGAGCATATCGATGAAAATATGAAGTGTTGATACTGAAGCCTACGATTTTCTATTATTGATATAACAGGCAGGGAAGCTTTGAGTGGGAATCCAACATCCGGCCAAGATATTTATCAGAGAGGGCCGGTAAACATAAAACACACATACTCAACAAACAAGAAAATATTTACCTAAGTGGACAGTGGACTTGAGAAATTACGTAAATTTCAGACAAGAAACAAAGGCGCTTCTGAAAATCGCAGGATGATTCGCAGTCTTACAAAGGAATATATATACTTAACATATTTACAAACGCTAGTAAATAACTAAAACAGGTGATTTTTTAAATCCAAAAGTTAAAGTTGGATTTGGCCCGAATATGTTTCTCAACATCCAATTTGGTCACCGGGTTGGCATACATGACACGTGTCAAGCATGTGATTAAGGATCAAACATATAATTATCTTTGTAATATTCACGATTAATTTGTGACATATAAAGCTTGTTTTGCAAAAAAGATCTTACATGAATAATGAAAACATGCTGTTAATATCATTAAAATCTCAACAAGATTATCCCTTTCTGACGTAAACTTCCGATGTACCGGTACAGGGAAAAAGTGCCTTGTCACTTACCAGTGGAAGAAAATACTTGGGTAAACTGCTGGTATAACGACAATACTGCGCACCTCTAGTTACAGCCGTAGCTGTTGGAATATGTATACCGAGGAACTGCAATCGGAACATACTGAGCTTTTCCGTCAAGTCGAGAAAGAAATGTCTAATGCAAGTCGTCACCAATGAGAGCATCCACGTATTCTGCGAAAATGCCTTTCTGAGTCTCGTCGCCCTTGTGGTATTGTTCTGTCTTGGTAAAGTTGTAAATTTCGTACACTTCTAACAGTTGGTATCCCAGGTCCAGAGCTTTGAACAATTCTACGCTGACCCACGTTCCTCTCAAGGCACGTTCTTCCTGGGTGTGCTGACAAGGTTGATCTTGGTTGCACGTTTCGGCACAAGTACGGCACAAGGGAAACAAATGTTGTCCAGGTCGACGTGTTGCGTCAGCAATTGTGGGTGCCCTAGGGGAAAGTGACAATATCTGCACACGTAAGGATACAGCGAACACACGTCCAAGTATTTGATTTCTTCTCCTTTCTCCTCGTCGGCATGGTCCAGCAAAGAGGTGGTTTGAGGGTTTATGACAGCTAGGGTCTTTTCGGGCATGAATTGTTGGCAGTACACTAAGGAGCACGCTTTGGCAATGGTGCAGGCTTCTTTCAAAGGATCGATCCTTCCGTGCTCCATGAATAATTTTCGAAATTTTCCACAGCAACGTCGTAAAATGTCCACGTCGGAACGGCAATACTTTAACATTTCTTCCTGAAAGTCGAGGGGGTCCGAGGCGTGAGTGTGGTACCAAGCATATAAAGCTTCTCATTGTTCAGTGCGCATGTTGTCGGGGTCGTAGTCGTAAGCCTCATGCAGATGGGGAAGAACGGCGTGTTGATTGGCTTCAGTATTGAAAAAGTGCGGAAAATAGCCTTTGGCCATCTATGTCGTTCCAAAAGTTTTAGGCATTCGGCTCAAAGGCATGGCCAAGTAACTCATCGAATCTTTAAACTGTACTTGTCCCACTTGCATAGAAATAATTTTGGCTCCGTTCTAAGTTACTTTCGGAAGAAATTGTCCATCGTATCCGAAGAAATTTTGAACCATCATCGTGGCATAGCGATGGCAATCTCCGCAATGTGCGATGTCCTCTTGGCTCCACGTCTCGTCGATGGGGTCTAAGATCCATTGGGCGAAATCGGCTAGCGTGTTAGTTTCCCGAAATATTTTTTCACGTCATCCAGGAATCTTGCTGCAGTGGGGACAATGACTAACGATAGGCTATTGGATGCACTTCTTGCACGCTCGATGAGCCACGTAGAAATTAGGAATGTAAATGAAGGTCTTTTGCATGTATTCGAAATCGAAAAAGATGAAATTTCCTTTCTTCTGGCCATCTTTCTCCTCTTGTTTGGAATGGTATTTTTGACTGTAGCATTCGTGTTCCAAGTCCACGATTTGGTGACAAATGTGACATCGCTTCTTTCCTGAACATATGTGAGCCTTGGCACTGTTGGTACGTATGCCTTGTCCACAAGTAGGGCACAATCTCAGGAGCTGACAAGCACTTATCTGCTGTGAACCTTGCGTCTTCAGATGCTGATGGTAACAGGTAGGGTTGACAAACGTGCGCTGACAAGCAGGCTGTAAGGGTGTAAATTTCTGCCGATTAATAAAGAGCATATTAATTTGGGAAAGAGAACCATTAATTAGATTCGTGGGTACAGGTGCGTGTTAAATCGCTATACTTCACCGATTTTTAATGTCTGTGTCGTGAGAGTAAGTGATTATTAATTAAGCCTTCGTTTATTTAACCGTCAAACAGACTGGAAGGGAAAATGTCAACTTCGATCTTTGTATCGAACATGTCAGAGTTGAAATTGTACAGGAAATGTATTTGGAAATCTAGAAGTCAGGCTGACCGCAATTTTGGCGACTTTTTATAAAAGGCGGTTGATATATTTAATCCTGATTGGTTACGCTAAATAAGGGGCGTGTTTCCCACACGAAATTTCTTCGTTTAAATATGACCCATCTAACAAATTTAGTCAGTCCATCTTTTACGGCAAGAGGAAAAAAATAGGGAACACCGAGATTGAATTTTGAAGAAATTCTCTCGTAAAACATTTATCCGAGGGACCGGATGTCTGGAAAGTCGACGGACACAATTCTGGCGGTAGAAGCGAGCAAAGCTTGAAAGCACAAGGTATTTGCGTCAGTCTCACGTAATTAGTTGATACCAATATAAAGATTTGCTTGAATTAATTTGCTTTTATTTGCATGAATTTATTTGTTTAAAATCCGTAGATCAATTTTTTTTATATGAGTATAACTGGTTTTGAATTCATCTACAAGAATTCGTACAGTAATCTTCTTTACATAACTTTGACGAATTGTTTGAATTTGTCGACTTGATTGTTATAAGGAATTGGGTATTCTAAGAATTTCATGCATTACTTTAGTTAATATGAGTTACGAGAATCCGTGTGAATTCTCCGATCATAGATGATTTCAACTATGAGAAAGACTAGAGTGCTTGTTGACTGGAATTTACGTTGTTAAGCTATGAAGTGAGATTTCATGTATGCTAAAGACTTGAATGTGTGCATTCATTGGAAAATAACGTAGTTATCGATATAATGGATTTCATTCATTCATTTGTGTAATTGAGACGAGAACGGAACTGTTATGTCTCGTGTGATGTTAATGCGAGTAAGTGATGAAATATCGTTAGGAAGTACATTAATCTTATGGAACTAGGTTTGTTTATGGTCTGCCATGTTTGGCTTGACCAGATAGCCATTGTTATCTATTTGAATTCCGATAGGACGATATCTGACATAACGAGAAGGGAGTAATGATCTATTTCCAGTAGGATTTCTGACAGAGGATTCAGATTGCTTCTCTGTTTATTTTGAAAGGGGAAATAGCTCCACTGATGTATAGCTCCACTGATGTATCCAGGTACCTACTTATCCAAGTATCTAAGTATCTACGTACTTATGTATCCACCTACCCGCACAAAGTTTGAGGGCCGAAAGCGGCGAGACAATAGAGAGTCTGGAGAAGGAAAAAGCGAAAGGACCAAGAAGAAAATGAAAATGAAGGTAAAAATGGAATGAACCGGAAATAAGCAGGTTATGAAGTTGTACAAGGCAATGTCTTCGATTGTTCACTCGATTCCATGATGAACCAATTTTATCTTTAAAATAGATGGGCTATTTATATAAGTATATTTGTGTTTGAAATTCGGTGAATGATTTATTTCAAAAGAGAAGTGTAACTTCCTAATGTAAGGTATTATCACAGTTGTTTATGTAATTGATTTAATTGTTGTATTTCATGTACGGGGGCTCGTGTCATTCTGTTCTATATATCTGCTCAGATCTCTGTTTATTCCATCTAAAAGTTTCACACTTTACGTTAATATTTACTCGATCCGGGCCACAACACCGCGGACGACGACCCTCTAGATAACTATAACCAAATAAAGCGGACACCTTGTAAGAAGGTACAATCCTCCAATCAACGTCTCCAACACCTTCCAGCCCCCACAAGGGCAATGCACTCGTGGTTGTCCTTCGTCAGGGAAGGGTTTAGAGGCCAAACATCCTTAGCATTTCGATCCACAATTGTTCTCGATTGTTATAGCCAATAGTCACATTTCTGGTAATAATAACCGTATCCAAGGAATGCGGTGATACTGGTGATGACATCAAAATGTTCATCGTGATGATAGACGTGAATGTATTTTCCGTCTTTGAAATCTTTGCCTCGAAACAACAGAGGTCCACGCACTTCTTGAGGGTGTAATTTCAAGGTGAGCGTGGAGTCAAGACGTCTTGCAATTCTTGCATTTCAGGAATGCCACAGGGAGTGTCTTTGGATATCCCCTCATGCAGTAACAGGAGTTCTTCTCTTCGTTGTTTGGCTCGGTTCGATTTTTGGATAGTTCACCATGCTCTTTTTCATTCTGCCGTGTCGTTCTTGTCGGCATACATGACTTTGGAAGGTGCTAATTCTGATGGGCTACTAAACTCGATCCAAACGGGGGACTTCAGACTGTCATGATCAATGGAAAGTCTCAAGCGATCGTCTTCTATGGCTTGACATTGTCGTTTCAGTGAGGTTAACAAAGAATTCTATATCTCGGTGATGAACTCTTCTGCTTTCTCCAGCAGTACGTCGGACTTCTTTAAACTTCACCATGTACATGTAGGCTGTGGTTCTAAATTCTCTAGAGGAACGTTTATCGGTCTCTCAAATGTGGTAGTACTCTTCAGGGTTTAGTGGTGGTGGACTTTGGTTTGGTGTAGTCTCTCTGGGTCTGGATTCGGGCTCACTCATGTCATCTTCAAAATCGCTGGCATGGATTTGAGCCAAGACTTCAGCTACTGTGCGATGGGATAAGTCACGTTTCTGCCTCTTACTTTCTTCTCCTTTCTCCGCGATATGATGCGATCGTTTCATCTTAAGCGCAAAAAGTCAAATGACTACATTTCAAAAGCCATAGCCCCCTATATATTCATGTCAGTGTCTTGCCTATATAAAGGGTCAGTATCTTCTCTCTAAGTATTCATTTCACCCTCAATTCGAGCAGAAAGATGGAAGAGCTAACACAGATAGAACTTCTGATCAGAGCTTTGAGATGTGTCATACGAAGGTTTTCTTCAGACAAGCCGACGGACTACTCCTCCTCCTTTCGAGATAAAAGTCAAGAAAGATACTTGCTACATCTGTCAGAAGAAATGGCATTGGTCTTCAGAATGTCCAGACCGTCAAAAAAGCAAGACAGGCATTAAAAGAAACAAAAGTCAAGATACCTGTTATCATTGTCAAGAGAAAGGACATTGGTCTTCAGACTGCCCTAAGAAACAACAGGAGCAGGTGTAGGGGGAGAGGGATTCAGAACAGGAAGAAGAAGAGATACCCTCCCAAATGGAAGAACCCATCGCATTTATATAGGGAAAGTGACGTCACATGTATCTCTCTTCGGATTGGAAGACAGACTCCGCCCTGTGACTGAATTTTTGTAACGCGTGTTTGGATTGGTGAAAGAACTCGATCCGTTTCGATCGGCTCTTTCAGTATGAATAACCTGGGTTCACTTAATTCCCTTCACCTATTCTCGTCACAATATGTGGACAAACGTAGGATCATCTACACTCGTATCGTCAATGCTGTTCCACCCGGACTATTCCATGTATGTCAGATCACCATGGACAATCACCCGAATGACTGATACAGCCCTTTGGAAAAGATGGATCTATGTGGAGAGACAAGGCTGCATAAAGAGAGTTTTAATCTACGGACCAGAGGTCAGACGAAGTTTGAGGAAGAGAAGAAGATCCGTGAGGTGCCCTCTATGTTAATGGTGTGGTGTTAAACTTAAAAACTCAAAGACCCTTTTCAGGGCCACTCCCTTGCTTCGAAAAGATAGCCATTCTTTCTTGCCTAAATTTTTGTTAGTCGATTTTAGATTTTATGTGTAATAGATTTATGTTCATAAATACATGTATGTATGTATGTATATATGTATGTATGTATGTATGTATGTATGTATGTATGTATGTATGTATGTATGTTATATCTCTATGTCCCGCCAAGCGTTCTATCCAGTTCTATGCCCCCCCCCCCCGCTGTTTGGTCCGATTGAGGTCAGCCCCTTGCAACATTGTTGCCAATGTCTTGTACCCTCACGTCATCATTCATATTGTCACTATACAAAACCTAACCTATATTCCACTTTCCCTTGTCCGTATACAGTCCCAACCTTTTGTCCGTATAAAACCTCAGCTGTGCCGTTTGTCCGTATAAATCGTGTCCGTATAGTGTCCCACGACCTTTTTGATTGTATTTTCCATTGTCCGTATAGTATCCCCATATACTACTCGGGACATGATGCTATATGTCTGCTGCATGATGCTATACATTACTATAAACTGCTACACTGCAGACATCGTAGCGATATGACTGAAAAAGTATTAAAGCTACATTAAAAATCTAAATCACATACACATTCGACACCAGGATCTTTTCGAACCAGGTTTAGTCACAGTAAGGCTTTCAGGTACATATATGATGCTACAAATTCATACAAGTTCCGCGAACTTACCGGCAAACGCTGCAGAAGCTCTTCGTATTCTACAAGCAGAAACTATTCACTGTCGCGTTGCAAATGCAGTTGTCAACTTTCCTCTGACCATGACGCTATTGTCATCACTTTGATCCAATGACTGTACTTTCAACATATGACGTAGGCAGTATATGCACGAAAAACCTAATTGAAATTAGATACAGACTTTAAAACACCACACGTTTGTGTGTTGGAAACAAAAATACCAGTTACTTGCAACACCGAAATGCGGTAAAAAATACCGAAGTACACACCGAAATGCACGAATACTTACATCTTTTGGGTGTACATATTGGTGTACAGCCCGATATTATGGTTTGTAATTGTTTTCCTACTACTATTACTACTAAGCAAAGCAAACTTAGATTTAAACGATTTTGACAAGAATTATTTACTTTTTACCGATTTCTGGCGCAATCCATGTAATGACGTCACTCTGTCGTATATGATTTTTACACGATTGGAAAGGTATGTTAAATTGCGGATTGGTCAGAATTTAAAATACAAGAATGAGCTTATGATTGTGAGAATCCAAAATGTTTATTTACATATTTCTGCGGAAATATCATATATTTATTTGTTTCAGAGTAAACAATGACGTAACATACATTCAAAACACGGTAAAAGCTGTCCAATCAAGTACGACCCAGTGATTTCATTACACGAATGGAGCTATAAATAGAAAAAAATGTTAATAATTCCTATTTTAAAAAAAATCACTGAATTTATCATTTATCTTGCTTTTCAATCAAATTTCAAACGCATAGAAATTATAATGCATTTACTTTCATGAGTATTATGGTACAAAATATGTGTATTTCAGCGCGTATTTCGGTTTTTGAGTATATTTCAGTGTTTCTAGTAACCCCAAAATACAAAAACAGCATTTAGGTGGCGCTATACAGTTTGGCATTTTGCATAGGGTTAGGAATTTAAAGAAAAAGAATGTCCCCGGCTTTCCTCACTGGTTATACTGGCTATTTAAAAAAGACCTTGTATATCTTAGGTATAATGCAAAGAACCTTTAATTCCCTTTATTTTGGTGTATGATTGATGGGTGTACTATGGGTTATAGAGTATACAGCTTGGCCTTACTTCAAATGTGCACCTTTCAAAAAAGTGCTAGCTCTACTTGGTCATTTTCACTTCCTGAACTTCAGAGGTCAGTTGTATAAAAAAGAGCCGATAACTTTTTTTACATTTTATATATTTGGTAATTCATTCATTGCACTTTCAGAAGCTGGTATTGTCTAGTCTGGCAAAATTCATTTTCCCTATTTTAATAGCTGCTATGTATAGTGTACTTTAGACTAATTCAGACTGATTTTTTAACACAAGGGAGCAGTCATTTTAGTTAGCAGTGTGCTTAAATCGTGTAAAATTTCCAAAAGTA
Source organism: Sinohyriopsis cumingii (assembly GCA_028554795.2). NCBI lineage: Eukaryota > Metazoa > Mollusca > Bivalvia > Unionida > Unionidae > Sinohyriopsis > Sinohyriopsis cumingii. The sequence goes on along the minus strand of CM068827.1, from coordinate 52,503,563 downwards.
CAATATCCAAAAGAAATATCATCCACATTACATTAATGTAGCATAGAGATATGCAAACATTCTCTCCACTGTGCATGTTTTAAATGCGAACTACTTCACCTTACATACGTCACTCTCTCAAAAGTACATATTATCTGGTGAGCGCCACCTTAATACAATTTAACATAAAAAAATCTAAAAGACGTAAACATATTAATTATCGTAACAAAAAGCGAATCGTACTGATGTTTTGAAACAATGTATCTTGTTAATTTTCTTTGGGCATACTTGATTTCAGACGGAGTCTTCAATACATCGTACGTACCACGCAGTTTACACTTATCCAGGGCCGGCGCTACCATATAGGCAAACTAGGCAGCCGCCTAGGGCGCTGATTTCAGGGGTTGCGTTTTAAAAAAAATTATTGTTTATAAATTTTGAAATTGATATTTTCCGGGGGGTGAGGGGGTGGGGGTGGGGTGCGCCAGAATATAACCTTGCCTAGGGCGGCAGATAGTCTGGCCGGGTCTGGCGCCGGCCCTGCACTTATCAGAGAACAGACATTGTATGAGAAAATAGAGACACACCCATTCAAACATTTAAGATCGAAAAGAAGTTGATTCGTGATGTTGTTATTGTTTTTCTGTGTTAGAAACTTTCTATGTGACGTAATAAGAACTTGTCCCTTGTTGTATTTCTCGTAAATCGAGTAGCCCTTTCTATCGTTTTTCGTGGAATGGAAAAGCTGAGAATGCGGCGACAGTTTCATTATGTAATGCCATGACGCCTCGTCACGATCACTTTAATTATTGCCACTTTAAACAGTTGTAAGTAAATTTGTTTCAGTAATTTTAATAGTATCTCGTACAGGTCAGTGTCTCACACAGGCCAGTACTCAGATTGCATTTAATGTCAACTCGCAACAGAAGGACGCCATGAAACTTCAACAGGTCAATACTGTTATTATTAACATGGGTGTTAGTGTAGAGATTCAGTCTTTATTATGTGTACTTGCAGGATTCTGCATTTTATTAACTAGACCATTTTTTTTTAGTCAGAAATTTTGATATGTAAAAACAGTGTGATTACCAGTCGGCAACAGATCCAGTTATTTGCTTTGGAAAGAAGTTACTCATTTCTAAAAATAGAAACACTTTAAAGACATCATCGGGAATGACTTGTACCTGTAATGGAAGCATATTTAAAGCGATTCATATTAATTTGCGTAATACATAATCAGATTGTTTGCATATTAAATGATTGCGAATTAAACCTGTAAATATTTTGGATGGTACATAAGTGATTCTTAAAGTATAGTAATAATAATAAATGATAAAAAGAAGTAGGTGGAAGCTAGTCCTACATGTAAGACCTGACGCTGATATTTATGTTGTAGGCGTCAAGGTCTTACAGCCTAACTAATTGCGCAGTGTAGCATGTTTTGATGTCGACTAACATCGTTACGAAAGTCAGATTTTCAGGAATATTTCAAACAACAGACAACTAAAATAACGACGCTTTTCTACAAAGTAAAGTCATAATGTTTTAGTCAGACTTTACTTACTCTGATGTCTTTTCTCTAATAAATTCCTGTGTAGGACTAGGTGGAAGCCAGATCAATCTAGTCTTACAACATAAGACATAGCACATGTTGGTTTTGTTTTAGTGCTATGTCTTACTATCCAAATAATGGCCTTGTATAACGTGTTCCGATGTTGTTGACATCGGAATGAGTAGTCAAATTTTCAGGAATATCTCACACATTTTGCAGCATATATCGACACTCTTCCACTAATTTATGTGTAATTAATATACTTACTGTGCTGTCTTTATCCTGGCGGAACGAAAATATGACACTAGCAAATGGATGCATTTTCATGTTCCATTGACATACATTTGAATTTGTTGCAATGTGATGGTAGTCAAGGTATGCCAAAGTATGTTTGTTTAAGTAGGTTCATGCGGCGGATATGTTTCTTGAATGAAACAAAACGTGTTACAGTTCCAATAGTCATAATATATTTTTATTCATGTTGTTAAAGAATAATATTTCAACTTAACCCGATTTCGGCATTCCCGGCTTTCATCGCTTTCCAGCCAACTGAAATATAGGCCAACGAAACTTGAAAACAGGACCATTTCTTTTGTGAGAATTTGAATTTATTAGAGAAAAGACATCAGGGTAAGTAAAGTCTGACAAAAACATAATAACTTTACTTTGTAGGAAAGCGTCATTATTGGTTGCCAGTTGTTTGTGATATTTCTGAAAATTTGACTTTCGTTATACTGTTAGTCGACATCAAAACATGCTACACAGTGCCATTATATAGGCAGTAAGACCCATCATCCCCCAGAACAAACATATCGGGTGATGTGTCTTATGTTGTAGGATTAAGATCAACCAAACGTTGCAATTTTCTGACACTTATCCTTGTTTCCCACTCCCCCCTCCTCATGCACAAACCATTGATCTAATTACTGCCTCACAGTTTGATTGACCTTCCTGCCACTGCCCCAAAACTGACCAATCACATGTCAGCAGTGATTATGCAGATAAGTTTTAATTAACTGTACACACCTTAGACACTTACACAGTTGATTTTTTTATTTATTTTTTTAACCGCACTTTAAACACATTACTGGCTATATCATCGTGAGGAAATGGGAGCTAAATACCTTTCCCACTGCTCCGGTGGCCTAGTGGTTAGAGCGTCCACCTCAGATGCGGGAGGTCGTGGGTTCGATCCCCGGCCGAGTCATACCAAAGACTTAGAAAAATGGTACTAACAGCTGCCTCGCTTCGCGCTCAGCATTAGAAGGTTAGTGTTAGGACTGGTCGGCCCGGTGTCAGGATAATGTGACTGGGTGGGACATCATGCTACATGTCTGCGGCATGATGCCCCAGTGCTAGACATCACTATAAACTGCCACATTGCAGACATCGTAGCGATATGACTGAAAAATTGTTAAAGCTATGTTAAAAATCCAAATCACATCACATCACAACACACAGCACCTTTCCCAAGCACACACTGAGGCAGTCGACCCAGGATTGGTATCATACCCACAACCCTATGAATACGAGTTCACCACTGATCTACCATATCTCTTGACAACTGAGAGCAGTGAGAAACCCAATTACCTCAAGTTCTTTGGTTGTAGATCTGACTACAGTCAGGGTACTTATAGCCCAGAGTTACCTATATAATGAGTTTTGTGAAGAAGCTATCCACTTTATGGAAGCAATCTTCAGTTGGATAGCTATGGGGAGTTGTAGAATTTGACAGTGAGTAAATGGGTTTTTAGTGATCCTTCAGCAGATTAGGAGGGGCAGGCCATTTGTTGACCATTTTACGATAGTAGTAGAACTGGAAATACATTATGACCATCAACTGGATGCAACAAGATCTATATATATCCCATTGATGAATTGATATCTGAGGGCAAGAAAGTTTCCTTTTGAACTCAAATTGCTATTAATGAAGTAGTTTTACAGCAGTTATACATAACCCATTGCTGTTACATATCTTCCACATAGTGGAGAATTGTCAGTTAGACAGGCTCCACTTGTGCACCTGACTTGCCCGTGTGCAGAACAGATATCATTTTCTAGAAAATGTGTTTAATTTTTTACCAGAGGAAAAAATTACTTGTTTCTAAAGCTCCATCACATTGTGGCTTTCCTTCACCAAATAATGTATCTCTATGTTACATTTTCTCCATATTCATTTTAAATGCCAGTACCCCCCCCCCTTTTTTTTTTTCTTCTTCAGATTCATTATATATAAACTTCTAGCACCATTTTGGGAATAATAATAATCAAACTTTATTGGACATACACGAATGGATATAGTCACTGTGCATCTGTCAGTTACATACATACACTGATCTGTATGACTGCATCTGCCAGTTAAATCCATTGATCTTGTGATAGTCTGTGCATTTGTCAGTTACATACATCTGTCCAGCTGTATGACTGCATCTCTTAGTCACATTTTCTTGTTACCTGAACTCTGTCTATAAAAGGTTCAAATAGGGATATAAAATATGTATGATATTTGTTTCACAACCACTACCTATATTTCAGAGATCCTTATGAGTATTCAAATTTTGGACTGGTTTAAACTAAACATCTTTGATAATCTTTTTGTAGGTCGGACTGGTTTGCTGATCTGAAGTTTTGTGTTCATTGTGATGCAAGAAATAAATGAAGTAGTGGGAGACTGATATAGTTTTTAGACATTTGCCATAAACACATTTTGTTCACATGATAGAAGTTGCATGTTGTTTTGACAGTTTTCATTTGGATTGATATCATTTTCATGCACAATTAGAAGCAAATAAGAGACTAACTTTCTAACAGTGTATTTTACCCCTAAAATGTCTTATAGAAGAGGAGCAATTTAGAAATTGGCAAGGCAGATGTATTTTAAATAATGATATGCATAACAGTTTCAGACTGAATCATATCAAGGTAATTTTGAGGGCTGTGTGTAGCTGAGTGTGACATAGCACAGCAAAGAGATTAATGCATTTCATTAATTTAGAAGTCTCATATAATGGGTGAGTCAGAGTTGGTAATTTCACTGGATGAGAATTCTGGAACTTTTGATGTTCCTGATAATACCAGAATTCAGAGGAACTTGCAACGTCTGCAGACCCATATTTTCTATCCGATAATGAGCAACCAATTCAACATATCTACAAACAGAAACATGGTTGGTGATAGACCAGACTGTTTGGTTGGGTCTGGTGCAAAGTCAGTGAGCCCGGACCAGTCAGAGGAGAGATCTGTTGCAGATCATGTTTCACCGAAATTGGATGTGGAAGAGACATATCCGTCAATCAAAGACGAAGAGTTATTTGGTGAGGGAGATAAGATGAATATTGGTCCAGTGGATTGGAAAGACTATGGTGATGAAATTGGGAATGATATCAGTGATGGACAGAGCAAAGATGAAGACAATTCACTGTTCAAAAAGATGTCTTCCCAGCAGAGAGATCCCAAATATCCTGAATTGAATCTTTCACAGACATCTGTTTCATCTGAACAAGACACCACATCCCAGAGAAGGAGTCGATTCAGAAACTCAAAAGATCTAGAGGTAATTAAGGATAGTGCATATGCTGATGAAATTTTAGGAACTTCTCGAGAAGCAGCAGGTTTAGAGCAAAGCAGTGGCATGCCGGATATAATTAAAAGTTCTTCCGGGTCAAGTCAATCATCTTTTGCTGCTAGCATGATGTTGTTACAGCAGCAATCACCAGATGTGTTGAATGAACTCGAGGGAGATGTCTTCCCTAAATGTTCTGATGAACCTGATGGTTATTGCCTGTTGGGTGAAAAATTTATAGAGAAATTAGAAAAGAAAATGCACATTGAGGGAGTGAGTTATTATCCTGAAGATATGCCAAAACCTTCAGTTGAACCTTCTGTACATTATTCCCCCAGTCAACACCCAGAGGGTCCTGCTGGTGAGAAAAGAGGTAGATTCAGGTCCAGTGGTTATGGAACAGATAGTAAACAATCCCAGAATTCCCAGAACAGCATGGAAGGTTCTGCATTTGATGGATCTTTTGAAAAGAATGATCTAGGATCAACTGTGATTAATAGAAGAGGCAGTAAGGGTTTGGGCAGACCACAGATTGGCTCTGCTTTCTCAGAGGAGAGTGGACAAGAGTATGAATCAGTCAATAATAAATATGTTTCAGTGCCCAACCTGAGCATTTTTAACTTATCTGAAGTCAGTCATGACTCACCACCAAATGATTCAATGTGTGGCAATCTACCAGACATAGATACATTGCTTAAAATGGAAAATTGTGGGGATGAGAGTGTAGCAGTGACTAATTCTGACATACCACATGCCATTGATGAGAGTGTAGCAGGGACTAATTATGTCATACCACATGCCATTGATGAGAGTGTAGCAGGGACTAATTATGTCATACCACATGCCATTGATGAGAGTGTAGCAGTGACTAATTCTGACATACAGCATGCCATTGATGCAAGTGTAGCGGTGACTAATTCTGTAATACAGCAAGTCAATGAAGGGGATCCTAAAGACAAAGATTTGATAGAGGTGCAAAAAAATTACTGTCAGTCATCTTCTCCAGAGGAAACTTCTTCAAACTCCTTTAAACCAACTCTGGATGCTAATGAGGTCCTAATACAACACATTGAAAAGAGTGAAGAGAGTCAGACACCCAGTGTAGAGTCATCTGTTGAACTCCCACCCTCATACAAACTTGAGAACTTACAATGTGCCATGGCTCTCATGTGCCATGATCTTTTTGTGAACCAGGATGAAATAAATTCGGCAAAGTATGATCAGTACTTACAGAATTTCCCTACACCTAGTCCAGTCGGGGACCATCAGGGCAGCCCCTATGAGAAGAGCCCCAGGTCTACACCAGTTCCACTTGCAGATCTGGTAAGTCATTTAATATGTCCATTTGAAAATTGTTTAATTCTAGAAGCAGGTACATGTACCAGGTTTATGATTCAACTTGTCATGTGACTGTTCATGCAATTGTTTTACCACCATGACAAGGCTAAAACTTTTTTCAATACACATTTTAAGACCAAACTTCAAATTTGAATGTATTGGGGAATGAAAACTTAAACTGGGTCATTGTTACCTACTTCCTTCAGTTCATTTAAAATTCCCTTGAAGATAGTACACAGGCATTAATTTCAACATCTTTTCTCACCTTGCTACCAGAGTTGCAATTTTGGACACTAAAACTAGGTTACTATGGCCCTTTTTGTGGAAAAGTGGGGAATCTAGTACATATTTTCCTGTTAATGTCCGTATGTCAAGCTTTTATTTTTGTCATTTTACTTAAAAGCCATTTTTTTATATTGAGGAATGAATCGTGTACATCACCATTAGAAAGCTGTGTATCATCTTCACAGATCCAAGTCACTGCTTAATATTTTAAGTTTTCCTTCACCATTCCCCTTCCACAGTATAACTTTAAAGCCATTGAAAGTAAAGGATGGATAATGAAAGACTCATGACAGGAAGTTGTGTCAGCTGCATTGGGTGGTCTGTTTTTGATCACAACTCAATATTTTACATTTTCTTCACACTTTTCCACTGTTCCATAACATTAAAACCATTTGAGTTTAAGGTATTGAACTTATAACTGTATATTTGTATTTTTATATCATTGTAAGATAATGTTTCTTGGACTTCAAGGGGATGTTTATCTTCAAGGTAAAGGTCATGGTTTGGTATTTCATGTTTTCCACCAGACCTTACATTCTACTCTATAATTATAGGTAATGAAACTTTATATATTTAAGTACCATCATTAAAACATGTGTGATGTACAATATTATTGGTAATATTTTCAATATCTTTGTCACAGCTCAGTATTGTATTTTGTATTACACATTCATTTCAGCTGTATAATGTTAGAGCTGATTGGGAGTAGATGTGTGTGTGTGTGTGATTTGGATATTTAACATAGCTTTAACAATTTTTCAATCACATCACTACGATGTCTGCAGTGTGGCAGTTTATAGTTTATTATCCTGACACCAGGCTGACCAGTCCTAACACTAACCTCTTAATGCTGAGCGCCAAGCGAGGCAGTTGTTAGTACCATTTTTGTAAGTCGTTATGACTCGGCCGTGGATCGAACCCATGACCTCCCACATCAGAGGTGGACGCTCTAACCACTAGGCCACGGTCGCTTGAGAGTAGGGATTGAAGACTTTACTTTTGCAGCGTCATGTGATTTCTACCTTATTGGGGATCATATCTGCTCTGTCAAGAGTACAACATAATATTTGACCGTTTCCACCATCATACTTTCCATTCCTTTCCTGTCTAGTAACTTTAGAGCAGCTGGATATTAATGGATAAAATTTCACACACACACACGCACAGATAAGGTGTAATGTGTATTACCTTGGCAATCTATGAATCGAGTTTTGCACTGGAATCGGTTCCATCATCAGGTGGGCATTTAGATTAGGTGTATTGTTTATTACATTGGTGGTTATATCTTCAAGGCCAAGGTCATAGGTCAGTATTTTAAGTTTTGTATCAAACTTTCCATTCCATTCTGCAGCTTTAGGGCCCTTTCAGATCTACAGATGCAACTTGGTATGCCTACACATTATCAATAGAAAGTTGCTCATTGTAGCTTCAAGGTAATGCTAATGGGTTTTGTATTTTCGCATTTTCCTTGCTATGGAGCAGTTTGAGATTAAGAAATAAGTAGGAGGCGTCAAGTTTATACTTTAGGGTCCTGTCTTCAATGTGTCACAGACCACTTTAGGGTCATGGCTTCAGGATCAACATCATAAGTCAGTAATTTAAGTCTTCCTTCATACTTTCTTTTAAAGTCAGAGCCTTTTGACATTAAGGGATGAAATTTGCTATCTTTTTCATGCACCATATTGGGGGTCCTGTCTTAAACATCTAGGTCATAGGTTTTAGTGGCATTTTCCCTTTTGCTCTTCAAGATAAATAAATGAAACCTTATGTTGTGCTGCATTTCATGTTTGGAGTCCTATTCTAAAGGTCAAGGCCACATGTATATATTTCATGTTTATTTTCTGCTTTATATCTTCAGTGATGTTTTAGAGGTACAGGGATGATCCATGGTACATGTGTGTTTCTTTGTTTGATGGCATCTCATGTATCACAGTCAATATTTTATCTCCAAGATCATGACCACTCCTATGGCCTAGTGGTTAGAGCATCCACTTCGAATATGTGAGGGTCGCGGGTTTGAATCCCATCTGAGTCATACCAATGACTTATAAAAATGGCACTAACAGCTGCCTCATTAGGCACTCAGCATTAAGAGGTTAGTGTTAGGACTGGTCAACCTGGTTTCAGGATAATGTGAATGGGTGGGACATAATGGTATGTGTCTGCGGCATGATGTCCCAGTGCTAGACATCACTATAAACTGCCACACTGCAGACATCATAGTGATATGACTGAAAAATTGTTAAAGCTATGTCAAAAATCCAAATCACACACACATACACACCTCCAAGGTCAAGGTCACTGATTTCCTTTTTGCACTTTCACTGTAATGCCCTTGGAGACAGAGGCTTAAAACTTGGTTACTTTCACTTTCCATGTCTGCATCGTAGCTCTACGGCTCTGTCAAAAGGGTCACAACTAGAGTTCATCATTTTTTTTCTCTCTCACCACAGGATTTCACTGAATTTTTTTGTTCCATGGTTTGCTTTCAGTTGTTGCTTTACAGAATATTATCTCATGTCACAGAAGTGGAGTATGGATTACCAGAACTCTACATAGTGGTCAGGAAATACATGTACATCTGTATCATCTAATGTATTTACAAGTGTCAGTTTCAAAGTGTATATATCCGTCAACAGCACACCTCCTAGACTTTATCCAGGCTACCAATCAACGTTTACTTGTCTTACAACACTGTAGAGCACACATCTTGTGTACAACTGTAAAACCAAGCAGTTGATTCTTAAAAGCCTTGTCGATACGTGGAAAAATAGCCTTGTCAATACGTGGAAAAATAACCTTGTCAATACGTGGAAAAATAGCCTTGTCAATACGTGGAAAAATAACCTTGTCAATACGTGGAAAAATAGCCTTGTCAATACGTGAAAAAATAACCTTGTCAATACGTGAAAAAATAACCTTGTCAATACGTGGAAAAATAACCTTGTCAATACGTGAAAAAATAACCTTGTCAATACGTGGAAAAATAACCTTGTCAATACGTGGAAAAATAACCTTGTCAATGCGTGGAAAAATAACCTTCCTCTGATTTATAGTACCATATCATATTCATGATAATTCTTTAAAAAAACAAAACAAATTATTTTGAGATAAAACAGAACATCTTAGCTCAAATGAAAATCGGAGCCCCACACCCACATATAATGGTCAGTACCTTACAGTAGATGAGTTTGTTAGGTGAATGTTAATTGTTGTACAAGTTGTGATCTAAAACCTGTAATGAAAGTGAGTTTATTCAGTTTGCACTATTCTTACACTCTGTAAAACACATTGTACTGGCATTAGAGAGCTTGTTGAAAATAACAATAGGAAGCATTGACACTGAAGCCTACAATCTACTAGCTATACTATTGATATAATAGGCAGGGAAATTTTGAGAGGATTGCAACACCCAGACAAGATATTTATCTGAATGGGCCATTAAGCACAGAACATTTTGGTAACTGTGAACTTTAATGTCCAATGTACTTTTCTATTTCAAGGTATGAGATGTACCATATGTACAAGCGTATAAGACGAGTTCAACTGCAAACTGCATTGACCCAGATCTGCTGTCACATAATGTGCCAGCAAATCTGGGTCTGTGTAGCTTGTTAGAAGTAATCATTTGACCAAACAACATAGACCCTGATCTGCAGGCACATTATGCTACAGCATATATGATCTTTGTTGTTTGCAGATTGACGTATAAGTGAGTACATATGGCATGTTGGAAGGTACTCTGAGTAGCATTGTTGTTTTATACTAAGTTGTAAACAACCTGAAATTCAATACCTCATATTGTGGTGGCATCTCTGATTGTTTATCTAGTGGGATGATGGTTGGCTTGTTTACAGTACACCCAGCACAGATTTAAATCTCTGTATTAAAAAATTGCTTTGAAGTGTTTTGCTTATGCAGAAAACTCATCTTCAGTTCCAGAGATGAAAGTCACCTTCTGATTAATTGTACTTTATAACCACATGTTTGGCACTGAGGTGTGCATTTGACCTTCATCCTACAAGTATGGTCAGTGGGGAGGGTTTTCGAAGTTTTTTTGCTGCCCAGAAGCTGGAATATGAGCTGCCTTTGCACTTTATCATTCAAAACATTGTTATGGCTCTATGGTCTTAAACTATGTAGCAGAAAAAGCAAACGCAAAAGCAAGTTAAGTAAAATTAAATAATTAATTTAATTCCTTAGAATACAAAGTGAACATTACAAAATGGGCATGCAGTATTGTGAATTAAATCCCAAATAATCCTAAAAGTTCTATCACAAGCCCAAAAGTATAGTGTTCTGAATAAAGTTCAGTGCTGTTCTGAATTCTGATTTTGAATGTGCTGATCTACCAGTAGTCTTGAATGTGCAGATGTACAATAGTCCTGATATATCACAATGTTATAATCCAGAATGTCTTTGAATGAGTCCACAATAATCCCAAAATGGTTTTTTAATCCAAAAGTTAATGATCATTTTGTAATTCCAATGATTATTTTCTTAAATAAATGATTCCTGTCAAATGATATCTGATCACAGTTACTTGTACTGACTGAATTTAAAGTAGGAATGAATAATCTTGTTGCTCTCAACCTTATGTACGTCACAATGTAACCTTATGTAAGTCACAGTGTAACCTTATGTATGTCACAGTGTAACCTTATGTACGTCACAGTGTAACCTTATATGTCACAGTGTAACCTTATGTATGTCACAGTGTAACCTTATGTACATCACAGTGTAACCTTATGTACATCAGTGTAACCTGATGTATGTCACAGTGTAACCTTATGTACGTCACAGTGTAACCTTATGTATGTCACAGTGTAACCTTATGTACGTCACAGTGTAACCTTATATATGTCACAGTGTGACCTTATGTACGTCACAGTGTAACCTTATGTACGTTACAGTTTAACCTTATATGTCATTGTAACATTATGTATGTGACAGTGTAACCTTATGTTGTAATATCATTTTATAAAAAAAACCTCAATCAGCTTAATGAAAAATTACCCACTGTAAATATGTTTGTTTCTATATCATCGAAGGTCCTAATTAAGCCTGGGTCTTGAACTTAATCCCAAGTAAACATCTATTTATAACATACAAACAAGACAAAAATAAGATACCAAGTCTATCATCAATCATTGACCAATGTCAAGCATGCAGTACAATCTAAAGCTACATAACAATAATTCTGGTTACTTTACAGTGAAGAAAAACAGTCATTCATTGACAAATTATGTAACACTAAGAAAGTGAAACCCACAGATTTAAGTAAAATCTACAAACTGTTTATTTCTCTATGATGCAGAGTGAAAAATTCAAGAAACATGATCATATTCTTTATTGTGAATTAAATCCCAGAATAATCCTCAATGTCCTATTACAAGTCCAAAAATATAGAATTTTCCAAATGAATTCTGATAGTCTTGAATGTCCTGATTTGATACAGTGATGCAATCCAGAATGTCCTTTAATGAATCCATAAAACTTAAAAGTAGTGTGTATAAATCCAGAAAGTGCATGAGCACTTTAGTAATTCCATCCAATATTTTAAATAAATAATTCCTCTTGAATTATATCTGACTTGAACAACACAAATGGATTCACAGAGATTGATCCAAAACAGGAATGAATTATTTGTTCATCAGATCCATATTTATACACATTTTCACCTACATGATAATAGAATGTGAAGATTTCTGATGGAATAACCGAGTGTTACTATAACTGTAAACAAGAGTGAACTTGAACTCTTGCTGTGAAAACATACTGCTTACAACTTATAATCATGGCCAAAAGTTAGCCATGTAAATGTGTTATTTACAGCTTATAACCATGGATAAAAGTTAAGCACACAATATAAATTAAAAATACATTAAGACACTGACATATAACCTATGGGCAAGTGTAACACTACAGAGCTACGTAAGTTTAACTGATAATCATTGATAGCCCTGGACTTATGTCCAATCTGTTAGCCACCAGACTTGTGGAGGATTGCCATAATAGTAGTTGCAGAGAACATTACAGGGTATCTCAAGTCTTTTGCTGAGGAATAAGTTGTTTCTTCTCTCAGCACCTTGATGACAGACAATGCAGAAATTATGGAGATAACTTCTAGAGAGGTTAACTTAACACACACAGTACTATGCTCACATACTTGTTTGTGTCATCAATGGACTGAGAGTGACAATGTCAATAGATTTATCTGCTGGGCTTTGGTTAGTTGAACATTCAAGTCACTCAACAGTTACAACATATACTGTTAAAACTGGCAGATAAAGGCTGGTCTCAGATTTTGGTTTTATTCAGGATATGCACCAGATGGAATTCTAGATACCTGATAGTGAAGCATCACTGAATGAGCTCATAATTTATGTTAACTCCATTATTTTTAATGATGCAATTATAAAACCAGTAGGGGTGCAAATTGTGGCCAAGTGGTCTAAAGCGCTCTCCGTTACGGATCACTGCCATCTCACCTCTGTCTGCATGGGTTCGAGTCTTGGATTCGGCCAATGTGGTATGTGAGAAAGCTTGCCAGTAGCTTCTTGTGGGTGGGTGGTTCTTCCCAGGGTTTTCCCAGGTTCTTCCTCCACCATTAAAACTGGCCACCATGCATAGCCTATCGTGTGCTGAAAAATGGCATTAAACCCCACAACAATAACAAAGCCAGTAGATCAAAGCACGATTGTTATCAAAAGCAAATTCTAGAGGATAATTCAAGATACTGATGCAGTGTTAGAGATCCTGGTCTGTAATACTAACTTTAGGGTCAGAGAAGATCAGCAATGTCCATTGCTGTTGTCATTTTATTTACACAACCTCATAGCTTGTGATTTATTTTCTAATGAAGTTGATTATGACTAGAAGAAGATAATGATAATTTTGATTGCCGAGTTGATTTAATTTACGTATTATATTCAGTTACTATCATAATGCTGAGATATGTTTGAACACAATTTGGCCATAGCATATCCATGCAGTTTCATTTGTCTTTGGAACATAATTTGGCCATAGCATATCTATGCATTTTAATTTGTGTTTGGAATACACATGGGCCATAGCATATCCATGCAGTTTCAGTTGTCTTTGGAACACACTTAGGTCATAGCATATCTATGCATTTTAATTTGTGTTTGGAATACACATGGGCCATAGCATATCCATGCAGTTTCAGTTGTCTTTGGAACATAATTTGGCCATAGCATATCCATGCAGTCTTAGTTGTATTTGGAACACACATGGGCCATAGCATATCCATGCAGTTTAATTTGTCTTTGGAACACACTTTGGCCATAGCATATCTATGTAGTCTTAGTTGTGTTTTTGGAACACACTTTGGCCATAGCATATCCATGTAGTCTTAGTTGTGTTTGAAATACACTTTGGCCATAGCATATCCATGCAGTCTTAGTTGTGTTTGGAATACACTTTGGCCATAGCATATCTATGCAGTCTTAGTTGTGTTTGGAATACACTTTGGTCATAGCATATCCATGCAGTCATAGTTGTGTTTGGAATACACTTTGGCCATAACATATCCATGCAGTCTTAGTTATGTTTGGAATACATTTGGCCATTAGTTGGGTTTTTGGAACACACTTTGGCCATAGCATATCCATGCAGTCTTAGTTGTGTTTGGAATACACTTTGGCCATAGCATATCCATGAATAGTTGTGTTTGTAACATACTTTTCCCATAGCATATCCATGCAGTTGCAGTTAAGATCTACTCTTTGGACTGTATAGATAACACAATTTCCACATTACAACAACTGGGCTTACATAGGTGGATTTAAATGAAAGCTGGTTTTACTTATATCATCCTTACTCAAACACACGTCGATGCACATATGAACATTATTTTCTTCTTTTCACAGTTAAGGTATAACCTTTTTGTGCCTTAGTCATTTTAACCTGAGTCATGTGACAAAATATTCAGAAACATGCATGGTAGTGCCCTTGAGATGGCCCCAGAAACTGATTTTTAATTTCCAATTACCATGACCCAGTTTCCAGTTGTTTTAACAACCAAAGAGAAAAAGTTACAGACACTGAGAGTATGAAAACAGATTTATCAAAACATCTTCATTTAACTTCTCTTCTTACTCGTTAAACATCATGCTAATTCTTTTTAAGAAGGCAACATGTACTGGTTAAATCTATTGCTTAAACCGTAAAAATTATGAAATTGTTTGACACAGTAGATGATTAATTGACTGGATATTCCTGTATTATGCTTGTCAGACGCCACAGATAACAAGAGTAGATTTGGAGCGTTCTTCACGCTGTAGAGACAAGCATTGTATGGATGAAAGCTGCAGAAGGGTAAGTAAAAAATAGAATCATTTTTATATCAGTTCCTAAAGTCCTCAGGAATACTTAGACAACAGTGTTTGATACATACATACATACATATATATATATATATATATATATATATATATATATATATATATATATATATATATATATATATATATATATATATATATATATATATATATACTTGAGGCAACACCTGGCCATAACTTCAGATGAGCTAATAGTATGGCCCCATATCAGGTATACATTGTATTATTGTCCATTGGTAGGCCATCAACAATGGCTTGCTACCACTGGAGTAAATACTTATGGTCTGATTTAAGTCAAACTTAGAATACGGATCTGTAACATCAAAATCTTGGAGAGGTTTGATAGTGACCAAAATCACTTGTATGAATGAGGTAATCTTTGCATCTGATTAGTTGAGCTTCTTACGACTCTGGAGTCCAGATTTCTGATTTGATTTCGATGAAATGTGGATTATATGCTTTTATCATCAAGATCTCATATGAGTTGTATAATGAACTAGATCCATTGTGAAGTTGATTTTGCTTATTGCCACTCTGGAAGGCCACATTCTTTTTATCAAACTTGAAATGTGGGCTTTTCTTATCGATATTGTCATAGTTTGATAATGAGCAAGATGCACGTGTAATAATGATTTGATCTTGCATCAGATTGAGAGAGCTAGCTGTCACTTTGTAAGCCATATTTTTTGGTCTGGTCTTGATTAAATTTGAAATGTGGGCTTACGTGTATCAAGATCTTAGATTGTTTCAATAATGACCAAAGTCAAGGCATATTTATGAGGTGATTTTGCATGTGATTGGCTGAGCTTGTTCTCATTCTGGAAGCCATAATTCTGATCTGGTTTTGATCCGAATTGGAATGTGGGGTTATATCTTCAAGCTCTTGGTCAGTTTTGATGTTAATGAAGTAATCTTGGGAGGTCACCACTTTTGAAGTCAGACTTTTGATCTGTTATGTTTATTGTTGTGGATTACATTGATTATGAGCGAGGAACTGTGCATATTAATTATGTCTTTATCTTTATAAAGAATTTTGTACTATGATATAGTAAAATGTGTAAACTCAACATGATATGAAGTTTAAGAGAACGGTTTACATTGGATGTGTTCTTACAATATGTAAGCCTGCTTAGGAAAATGTTCAACTATTAAATTATATAAGCCAGGTGAGTGATCTCAGGCCCATTTGTTAATGTTATTATTATTGTTATTATTATAATAAACAAACAAGTTTCACTCAACTTTGTCAGACTCATTTAAAGTATTAGATATAGCAAAAGTCATGAAATTAATTTAAGTTGCAGATTTAGTGTGCAGATTGTAATGAAGGCTTTAAAACACACAGGTATGCAAAACTTAGTGTACAGCTTGTAATGAAGGCTTTAAAACACACATATGCAACACTTTGTGTACAGATTGTAATGAATACTTGACAGACACATGTAGTACTTGGTGTGCTGATAAAGTAGATTTAATGCAAATGCAGCACTTAGTGTACAGATTGTAATGAAGACTTAACACAGGCACATGCAGTACTTGGTGTACTGATAAAGTAGATTTAACACAAATGCAGCACTTAGTGTACAGATTGTAATGAAGACTTAACACAGGCACATGCAGTACTTGGTGTGCTGATAAAGTAGATTTAATGCAAATGCAGCACTTAGTGTACAGATTGTAATGAAGACTTAACACAGGCACATGCAGTACTTGGTGTACTGATAAAGTAGATTTAACACAAATGCAGCACTTAGTGTACCGATTGTAATGAAGACTTAACACAGACACATGCAGCACTTACAGCATGAGGACTTGAACATACATATATAGCACATTGTGTACAAATTGCAAAAGACTTCAACAATTACACACACACACACACACACACACACACACAGACACACACACACACACACACACACAGAGTCACTGAATTTATAAATCTAATAAGTGTAGGATGTTCAAATCTTTATTTGCAGTATTCCCAAAAGTACATGTACTGCATGTAACTGATATTGTATTATGTTTGAGGTTTTATTTTGCTTGTGTACAATTAGGAACTTATTAGGAACTTATTTTTATTTTGAGCAGATGTTAGAGGTTATGGCTTACAGAGATCACGATGCCATGCCAACAGAGTTTCTGTGGGACCTGTGTAAAGCCTTGCAGGATCACTGTGGAGTCTGCTCTGAGCCAAAGTGTTTTGTTATGTTTTGCAGCAACTTTGCTCAATGGTAGGGAAGTCTGTTTTCTTGTTAGACTGTTATATTGTCTTCGTTAAAGATTTTCTTGTGATATTTTTGCATTGTTATCAAAACTTGAATTTCAGATACTGAAAGAAATAATACTAACTGCAAAAGGAATAATCATCAAAACCCCTAACTATTTTTCAGAAAATCTGGTGACAATAACGGGCCTGCTTTATGTGCAAATTCACAAATTGCCAATATCATTATTCACAAAAACAAATTTGATATCCACAAATTAAATTAATTCACTGAATGCTGCTTTTCTGCAGATGTTTGATTGATATACTCATTAATATTTTTGAAATGATTCAGCTGAAGGTGTACCTTTTTTTAATTTTTCAGGTGCCACCAGTCATTTGAATTTGAAGTTTTGATGAATGATCTACACTGTTTGATCCAAGAGCCATTACTTTTCCTAAATTTGAGGAAAGAAGGAAGTACAGTATTACCGGTTAGAGTCAGATGAAAGCAAACTGTTCTGAATGATTTGTCTTTTTACATCATAATTTAGGTTCCAGTCATTACGATAGTTACTATAATGCAAATGACCCTGCCGAATTGTTACCATCATGTATCATAGGAAGGATGTGGCTGCTATAGTATTAGAATAGCATAATTATCTTGGAACTTATCGTCATACATTCTTAGTGTCTCATTAACACCTAACTTTGTAGCTTAAATAAGTTTCAGGAATGGATCTTGCATATGTTATATATATATATATATATATATATATATATATATATATATATATATATATATATATATATATATATATATATATGATGGAACCATATTGGGGGAGAGAAAGCTGCTCCAAATTGCCAGCTACATCATAGACAAAGGGAGCTAACTCTTCTGGACAGTACATATAGGTACACCTGGTTATAACATGATTGCATTGATGCACTGTGATGCAACACGATTATGGGGACCATGATACAGTGTAGTGACACCGGATTGCAACATTCTGATTATGGGGGTCTATCGTACAACAAAGTGACACTGGATTGTGACAAAGCATGATTATGGTTGTCCATGATATGACATAGTGACACAGGATCGTGACAACACAATTATGGTGGTCCATGATACATAGTGACACGGGATTGTGACACATCATGATTATGGGGGTCCATGATACAACATAGTGGCAGGAGATTGTAACACAATTATGGAGGTCCATGATACAACTAGTGACACAGGATTATGATACAACACAATTATGGGGGTCCATGATATGACATAGTGGCACAAAATTATGACACAGCATGATCATGGGGTCCATGATACAACATGGTGGGGTCACAGGGTCACTTTTATAACATGATGACTCTAACTGACATTTTAGTGTCTTAAAAAATTAGAGAGGGAAAAGAAAAGGGAAGGGGGGATAGATATAACTGGCATTAAGTTCATGTTTCATTTTTGCCACACAATGCTACCTAAAATTACTGTTTCAGTTAAACAAATTTGACCAGTAACATTTAAATTTAATCTTTTAAAATGTCTTTCTTTTCTTAGTAATCAGAAGCAGTTGATTACCAATATAGGACATGGTCAAACAGCAAGAACTACACCTAGTCAAAATTATCATGATATCAATGCATTTGAAAACTTGAGTTTCCTGCATGATCACCCAGGTGAATGGAATAGCCGAACATTCATCTTGTTTTTCTGATAATTGAACTGGAAAGTGCCCATAGAATCCAGGCAAGCTGGTTGCACACTGTGAACCTGAGCCTTTGTCATGACAGTGTTTTATTTTCAGTTTAGTGATAGATAACAGTTGATTTTTAGCTCTACAGGTGATAGACCAGAAGAGCTAAAGGGATGGTCTGTTGTCTCTCTGTCTGTTATCATAAGGTTTTCATTACTACTTCTCATAAACTACTTGGACGATTGCCATGAAACTTTACACATTTTTTCCATGGTCAGGTTGATTGTAAATGAAAACGGTGTTGCTAGGAAGTCCAATATGGTCACCACATCTTGAAAATCTTGTTATTACTACTGCTTCTGAATTGATGTTGATATCAATATGGGTTTCTCACTGAAAGACTTCTTACAATTTCTAGTGGATCCTCAATGAAAATGCTGATCTGACATCCTGCTCTTGTCTATTGTTACTTCTCCTGATTGGATATCGACATGCGGTTTTCAAAAGAAAACTTCTTGTGATGACTGTTAGTCCTAAATGAAAATGTTGTCGATCTGATATTCAGTATGGCTGCCATGATGGGCAACTTTAAAACCTTGTTGTTGCTAATCCTCCTACATAGATAGTCATATATGTAGTTTTCCAAAAAAAAAAAATCTTATGTCTACTTTACTCTAAATAAAATGGTGGTGATATGATGTCAAATATGGCCACCACTACTGACATCTTGGAAATTGTGTTATTGTAAGTCGTCTTGAACAGAAAGTCATATTGATATTGGGTTTTCACTGAAAGACTTCTTATAATGTCCAGTTTATCTTGAATTAAAATGGTGCCAATGTGACATCCAGTATGGCTACATCACAGCAGTCATCTTGAAAATCTTATCACTTTTTCACCTGAATAGATATTCATATAATACTAATAGAATTCTTATGATATCTAGTGGTACTAAATAAAATAGGTGACAATCTGAAATCTGATATGGCTGGCAAGTCAGTCATCTTGAAAACTTTTATCACTATTCCTCAGAAAGTCATATTGACATTAAGTTTTTACCGGAAGACTTTTTATGATGTCTGGTTCGTCCTCAATGAAAATGATGTTGATCTTAATCCCAATATAGCCTCATCTATCTTGAAAATTCTATTGTCACATCTATATTGAAAATTCTATTGTCATGTCTGTCTTGAATCTTGAAAATTCTATTGTCACATCTATCTTGAAAATTATATTGTCACATCTATCTTGAAAATTCTATTGTCACAGCTATCATAAAAATTATGTTGTCACATCTCTCTTGAAAATTCTATTGTCATTACTCCTTCTGAATGGAAAGTCATATTTACATGATGTAGTCACCAGAAAATTTATTTTGATTGTTGGCCATTGCTTGATGTAGGTCACAGTAGTAATTGTACTTAACTGCCAATTTATACAACAAAGTGGATTAAAGATGACTTAAATTCATTGAAAATTCGCCAAAACTGTGTAAATGCTGACAACAAAGAACATGAATTTTAATATGCAAGTTATAGGTTTCTCATAGATTATCAAATTAATGTTATCGGAATCACTACTGTTGTTTTGAGTAACGGTACAGTTGGATGTCTAATAAGGAAAATGAGCCATGATGTGACAGTATTATCTCCAAGTTTGTCTTGTAATGAAGCATGTTATGACATCACCATTGTATTCTTATTATAGTGAGCTTTGGCCTTGTGAAATTCAGCCAAATAAAATTGTAAGGACACTACGGGTATTATTAATTTTGATACCGTACACATCACATAAAGTCATTCTTTTGGAAACTAGACACTCTGGATTAAGAGAGACTTATTCTTTTTTATGTACATTACTCAATCGTAATGTTAGGAGTTTTTCCAATACCATTCAAATCCAGTCCTCCCATTAAAAAGTACCTCCCATTAAAAGTGCTTAAGTGTCATCTGCTAATAAAGTGATAGAAATCACACAAGATTGGCCCATGATTTTATTTATGCTATTAGTGAAGAATCACCCCAACTGCATTACCTGTAGGGGTTGCCAGTCAGACCACATCCATAAAATCAATACACTTTGGATGGAGGGGTTGCCAGTCAGACCACATCCATAAAATCAATACACTTTGGGTGGAGGGGTTGCCAGTCAGACCACATCCATAAAATCAATACACTTTGGGTGGAGGGGTTGCCAGTCAGACTCCATCCATAAAATCAATACACTTTGGGTGTAGGTGTTGCCAGTCAGACCACATCCATAAAATCAATACACTTTGGGTGTAGGTGTTGCCAGTCAGACCAGATTCATAAAATCAATACACTTTGGGTGGAGGGGTTGCCAGTCAGACCAGATTCATAAAATCAATACACTTTAAGTGTAGGGGTTGCCAGTCAGACCACATCCATAAAATCAATACACTTTGGGTGGAGGGGTTGTCAGTCAGACCAGATTCATAAAATCAATACAATTTGGGTGGAGGGGTTGCCAGTCAGACCACATTCATAAAATCAATACACTTTGGGTGGAGGACAGATGAGAAATGATTATCATGAGTATGAATGTGTTTCTAATAGATAACGGAATTTAGTATTTTAATACTAAACATACTGTTATAAGACTGTATGAAAATGTTTGCTGGTAATTGAAATGTACATGAGGAGTCCTTTTGAAATAAATTCAGGCGTGAGAAGTAATAAAAGCTAATTGATCTGAGTAATAACATATATGAAATTATTTGCCTGTAGCTGAGACACACATAAGGCAGAATTATGAAATAAGTTCCAGGCATGAGAATTAAAAAAAGAGTTACTGATCTGAGATGGAAACCAGGTGGAATTGGGATCTAAGTTAGGTGGAATTTGAGGTGGAACTTAATGACAGCTGAACATATATTTTAGCTTAATGCCTTGAAAATGCTTTAGCTTGCAATCTGGAAAAATGTTTTTGGATTTCTGCCTTAGATTCCATACTGATGGAATTTCCATAGATTCCATACTGATGGAAACTACTGAAGTACCAGTAGGGTGAAAAGTACCACACTACATACCACCAGAAAGAAATACCATGGTAAACTGGTATACTGCTAATACAGCATACCTCTGATAACTAGTTTCTATTGTAACATTTAAAAGTTTGTTACTATGGAGTGATTGCAGAAATCCAGGCTGATCCACAAAAGGGCAATCTCTTCAATATAAGGAATCTTTCATAGCTGTTTTTTTCAATACGATAGAAAATCATCACATTTTTTTAAATTGCTTTATACACTTTCTTTAGTAGTGAATCCAGATATGGGAGTGATGGATGTTGTCAGATGGATTATTTCCCCCTCTTGATTAAAATAGTTTGCTCTTAGGTGAGATACAAGAATGTTAGGCATTTGAAGTACATTGAACCACAGCTTTTAATACTCTTCACAGGTATGGGATAATGCTTTTCTTAGTAAATGTGCACAGATCTGCAAAATTCTGCTGTCTGTTAGGAGGAAGAAAAGGTTTTAAGAAAATGGGAATGCGATAACAAGTTTGGAATGCAATATGTGTTTTGTAATTTGGCAATATTGTCATCCTATTTTTGACAATTCACAATAAGATTGGCAGGTGCAACAGTAAATAATACTGATCTGCAAAGTGACTGTTCATACTAAAAATTTGAAAACAAGTCTGCCACTGTAGTTTCCAGGCAGTAAACAAGGGAAATAATATATCCTATGATCGATGTTCAGTTGCACTTAGTCTATGCCAGTCAAAAACCTTTGAACTGGCAATTGTCTGTCAAATACAAGGATTCAAGGAACTATCTTTTGTGTGTGTTTCAGATTGATGGAAATTTGCCTGAACTGCAGGAAGAGTTGGTAGTCCCTCTAGCTACAGTGAGTGGTGAGTTTGGATCTCCTTTCCTGGCCAGAGTGATGTCCCCTGAACAGCCACAACTGCTGGTCATTAAAGTGGTAAGAGGATGTTGTGTTGACACTGACGTCTGGAAACATGCAAACATTGACACTGACATCTGGAAACATGTAAATATTGATGCTGACGTCTGGAAGCATGTAAACATTGACACTGACGTCTGGAAACATGTAAACATTGACACTGACATCTGGAAACATTTGTGATAATTATAGAATTTTGTAATTTCCTGAGATTTATCATTGATGAGTAAAGTGATAATGAACAACATTTATTAGACATGTACAGTACTTTTTTAAAGTAAACTTTCAACTGTGCACATGCATTACATTTAGCGTCATATATAGGATGTATCCTGTTAATTGGATTGTTTACCATTTTCCTCTGAGACATTTTATCACAAATACACAAAATGTGTGACAAAAAATAATATAACCAATACAAATTTTGTTATGTTTTCTGGGTAAATTAATTAGGGCTTGAGAGAGTGATTGAAACCCTGCTGTCATCACATTATCTGTTTGTCAGAATTATGGTGCTATGCTTTTGTGACTGCTTAACTTTGGTTTCTGCAGCGTAATTATTTTTACTGAATTTCAACCATGTTTGACTTGCAGGTTTATGCTTTCCCGTTTTCCTAACTTTGGTTTCAGCAGCATCTCAGTAATTTTAGGACATTGTTTTGTTGTACAGGTTTTGGTTGTACATATAATGTTTAAACTTATGTATGTTGTAAAATTAATGCATGTTTTCATGTGAAAAGATTTTATTTTTGTTAACACATTTCTTGAGCGGATGGATACAATCAGACTCCATTGTGAACAACATTGCTGGGGGTGGGGGTACTATAGCAGTGTGACAGAAAGCTCCAACAGGATTCAGAGTGTAACATTGTTAAAAGACGGATTTTAATGATTGCGTGTTTACTTGTAAGGCTTTGGACTATTATTTCTGCATTCAGGCGTGAATTTGTGTGTGTTGGCATGCTTGCAGTCTGTTTCAGTAACAGATGTTGTACCCTAATTTCAGTTGTCACTTAATTTGGTTTGCAGTCGACACTCATCAATAACTTATTTCTCCATCATTTTGAGACATGATTATGATTGTGATGACAGTTAAAATCACTACTTAAACAATTTATTACAAATCTTTCATTAACAGGTATAGTTCAGTATGGGTGATACTGAATATCAAATAGCAACAGTTCATGTAAATTCAGTCACTGAAAATTTGCATGATTCATGTGGGAAACTAATTATGCAGAGTTAACACTTGAAGCCTGCTTTTTGTTATTTGGTGTTCATTTCTAGGCATTCTTGATTTCATTGATTAAATACATTTATGCTAGAGGTCAGCAGTGTTGACACATTTTAAGATCAAGTCATTCTGAGGAGAGAGAAAGGAAGGGTAGGAGAGAGAAAGAGATAGAAAAGAAGAAAAAATGAAATAGGCCTTAATAGGGACATTCTGGTCTGAAGAATATGCATAGAGGCTGTCATACTTCTTAAAGAGAAAACGAAAGTAGATTCAAAAGTGATACTGCCACTATGTCAAATGGGATGTCATTTTTCTCACACTGATATATTTCATTGTCTCATTATGAAATTAAAGTAAATACCGGTCTGTAATATTTAATAAGTACTCATATTGCAACCAATAGTTTTAGTATTTTATAGTCTTATTGTTCCTTTAAAATGATTTGTTCTTGTTGTAGGGTTTAACGCCATTTTTCAGCACACAATAGGCTATACATGGCGGCCAGTATTAATGGTGGAGGAAGAACCCGGGAAAACCCTGGAAAGAACCACCGACCCACGAGAAGCTACTGGCAAGCTTTCTCACATACCCATGTTGCTGAATCCGAGACTCGAACCCACGCAGACAGAGGTGAGATGGCAGTGATCCTTAACGGAGAGCGCTTTATCCCACTCGGGGCCCCAGGATAAAATAAGATCTTTATTCCAGAGGATTTGTATTTTAACTGGAATGTTATCTAGCCGTAATGAGAAGTATAAATGCCAGTGTTTATCTATACATTATGTAGATTGTTCATTCATATGGATTACAACTGAAATCTTAAGTCTCATAGAAATCCAGAGAATAAAATGTGTGCAATTTTTTGATACAATTATTTTCAACAGCAGTTTCACTTGAATGAAGAATTGATGTAACTAAGCATTTAATATTATTTTCCCATAGCATTTCACCATCCCTATTCAGGAGACCTGACACAGTGACTGTGAGGCAAAAACCTGACTCCATTCCGACCATGGAGAGACAGAGTTTAGTTCTAAGCTGCTGTTGAAGGGTGTTGCCAGCTTTGGAATGCCCTTTACCTCCTACCACCACACATTATTACAAAGTCAAAGAAATGATCAGCAGAAGTCTCAATTTCATCATGATGGTACAAGACACATTCCACCATTACCATTCTCAATTTCATCATGATGGTACAAGACACATTCCACCATTACCATTCTCAAATTCATCATGATGGTACAAGACACATTCCACCATTACCATTCTCAATTTCATCATGATGGTACAAGACACATTCCACCATTACCATTCTCAATTTCATCATGATGGTACAAGACACATTCCACCATTACCATTCTGAACTCCTGGCATGAGCTAAAAATGTAGCTGCAGTTAACATGTCTGCCCCACTTTTTTATAAAATGGATAAAAATGTCTTTATCGCTACATCAGATTGGATTTGGAACATTGTGGCTATATGTTTGATGTTGGATTTGGCATCCTTGGCGATTCTCTGACCTGTGGAAAATATGCCAACCAACTCACCTGGGAGTCAACGGCCTGAAGTGCTTGGGTCACTAACAGATCAGTTCATCATTCAGTGGTCATTTTGTTGACTGCTTCTGCCAGTCTTGACTTGATACATTGTGATCTGTGTTTGTGCCACGTCACTAAAGCTGCAACACTCAGGCTTTAAAGATGACTCTATTTCAGGGTAAAATTGATGAAGTAAGGATGCAGGTAGCTCAAGAACACCCCCTCCAAGTTGCCACTCCACCCATATTAATTTAAAAACCAGCCACCCATGCCACAGTGGAGGGATGATAGGCAAGTCAAGCAAAATGAACCTTATATGTCCTAAGTGTCATTCAGATCTCAGCCTTAGTCCATCAGGTTATCCATATGGAATGGTCACTTCATTGGTTTTTCATGTATTGGTGCACTTTATGGGTGTCTGATGATGAACCTATTTTCAACATAATGAAACCACAAATAGCCCACCTTTGTCTCACTAGTTTCAGACCCAGAAGCTTGAGCTGTGGATGCACTGTCAATCATTTGGGAGGTATTATGGGCCTTTGCCTACCAAAATATAGTTCTAGTACTGAAAATAATAATAAAAAATAAGGGATCAGAATTGCAAGATAATTCTAATAGATCCTCTCAGATGGGCCGAGCCCTGGGTCAAGTGTCTATTCAGTCAAGTGATAGACCTACTCAAGAAGATTACAGGCAAGCCAGATTTTCTTAAAGAACTATCTCTGTCCAGATTGTCTTCACCTTCATGACTGGTTCTTGTCAGGACTGCCTTGCAAGAGAAGAAATTAGACCTTCAGTTGTGGAGAGAATGTTGAGAGGAAGAAGGCACTTCATTCTGAAGGCTTTTTATGGAAAGTGGCATGTTTTTAAGGACTGGCATCAAGTCAGTAACATTGTCCCTATTAGTACCTTGATCCTTCAACTAGCTAATGTTTTTATCAGGCAATACAAGGAGAAAAAGTTGGCATCAGGTACTATCATAGGGTACCACTGCATGGTACCTATACACATCGAGGCATCATAGGGTACCACTGCATGATACCTATACACATTGAGGCATCATAGGGTACCACTGCATGATACCTATACACATCGAGGCATCATAGGGTACCACTGCATGATACCTATACACATTGAGGCATCATAGGGTACCACTGCATGATACCTATACACACTGAGGCATCATAGGGTACCACTGCATGGTACCTATACACATTGAGGCATCATGGCAAAAGAGATTATCGGTCATGATAAAGATCTATCAGACCTACTAGCCAATTTTTATTTGAATAGACCAAAATCCCTCACCTTGTTTCCAAAATGGAATATGTTCTGGGTTTTAACATGGTTCAGTTCAGATAAATTTGAACTGTTAGCCCAGAGCTTCCTGAATTTGTTCTCGTACAAAACCTGTTTCCTGATATCTAGCAATATCATATGGCTTGGTGATCCTCATGACACAACCATATTTTGTAGCCAAGAACCAGATATTGTCAGTGGGCATGCAAGATTCTCTCTGTGCCCTCCAGCACTATCTGAAGTGCATAGAGACAAGTTGAGGCAACCACAGAAGACTCTTTTTCCACCAGGAAGTTGGGAAAGCTGGATATCACCTTTTGAACCCATCCTCTATGGCTTAAGTGGATTATGTGTCTCTAATGTCTTAAAAGATCATAGTCGCTGCATGAGGATTTCAACTCATGAAATTTGAGTGATTTCTGTAAGCCTTGTGTTTGAATGTAATGTTTCAATTGAAAACACCAAAGAAGCCATTGGCTGGCATGCAGTCAAATGTTCTTTTGAGTTTTTATCTCAGGGATTTAGCTCAGCAGAGACAAAACCTAGTGGGTCATGTGACTGGCCAGATGACCATTAGACCCAGTTAAACTGACACATCATCTTAACTTTTGCTGGATTCAGTGTTGAATTTTGATGGTAGGAAGATTTCATTGACCATCTTCATAACCTTCATAAGTGTTGCTTTAAAGATAAGAGTGGGTTATCATTCACAATGGGCATCCAATCCTTCTTCCCTGGTAGATAGGATGCTCAGCATTCCCTCCTCCGGCTACCTCTTCCCCTAATTGGGAATGTATTCAAAAGAGAAAGCAAATTCTTTTTCGTAAATTATGTTTCTATTAGAATACTTACCTCATCATGTTACTTAAAAACCCACCCATCCACCTCACTATGTGAGCATCCTCATTGATGTTCATTCAGCTTAAAAACTAGCAATAGCTAGTGGTGGAAAGGGAGGTAATGGGCAAGAGTTCTTGCCCTTTGTCTATATGATATAGACAGACAGATGTTCCTTTATTAGGGCTGGATTCTGGAGGTAGCAAACTTAGTATATATCTCCTTGTGTTAATGTGATTGGGTAAGCATTCTCAGAGAAACATAATTTACTACAAAAATTATCTTGTTCTCTCTATCCTTATGTAACATTTTGATTTAAGGAAATGAATGGAACTGGCAGAGATACTGCATACATACCCATGCATTCAAGTAAAATGTTTTATAAATAGTTTTATTTTTTAAGGATTAAAATAAAATGAACACATGTAAAAGGCAATATTTTATTATATTACTGGAAGTTAAATTGTCAAATACCAGAGCATTTTGATGACTGGGAATGTATCAGTAAGAACATTAGAGGGAACTGAGTTCAGCATCACCTGTGGCTCATTCTTCATTGGGTTTTTAAATGCATGGTTAGCAACCACAAAATCCACAAAAATCAGAAAAAGTGAAACCACAGTATACTCACATGCAAATTGAACCCAGCTGCACACAGCATGGACCTAGATCTGTCATCACATAATGCACTGGCATATTGAAGTCTATACAGAATGCTAGGGCAAATCAATAGAACAAAAACATGACCCTGATCTGCTAGTGCATTATGCAATGGCACATTTCAGTCAGTCTGTCATCTGCACTAGGATCTGACTTGCTAGTATATAAAGTAGATACTGTACTGACTTGCTAGTATATAAAGTAGATACTGTACTGACTTGCTAGTATATAAAGTAGATACTGTACTGACTTGCTAGTATATAAAATAGATACTGTACTGACTTGCTAGTATATAAAGTAGATACTGTACTGACTTGCTAGTATATAAAATAGATACTGTACTGACTTGCTAGTATATAAAATAGATACTGTACTGACTTGCTAGTATATAAAGTAGATACTGTACTGACTTGCTAGTATATAAAATAGATACTGTATTGACTTGCTGGTATATAAAGTAGATACTGTACTGACTTGCTAGTATATAAAATAGATACTGTATTGAATTGCTGGTATATAAAGTAGATACTGTATTGACTTGCTTACGGGTCAAGTTAATACTGCAAAAAGCAAAGATCCTGATCTGTTGTTGCATAATGTGCCTGCAGATCAGAGTCGGTGCTGTTTGTTTTACTGATTACTTCTTACAAAGTGCACAGACCCAACCAACTCACCTGGGAGTCGATGGCCTAAAGTGCTTGGTTCACTAATAGATCAGTTCATGATTCAGTGGTCATTTTGTTGCAGTATGCACTGTCATATCTGGGTCTGTGCAGTTTGCAGTTGGACATGTCTTATAAGTAAGTATATATGGTATTGTGAATGGAGACATCGCTCTATGTTGTTTGCAGTTCTTGATTATATCAAATCAGTTGTTTGCAACTGTGCCAAATTATGACAGTTTTACCTTCTCTTGCAGATTTCCCAGGTACTGGACTGTGATCAGAATATTACGGTGTATGAACAACTAAGGAATTTGACACACCCTCATATTGTCTCACATTACTGGATAAAAGAATATAATGACAACAGCATGCACATTTTCATGGAGTTTATCCAAGGTCAGTTTATTAATGTGCCATGCTCACTTCAGTAAACTGTTTAATTTCTTTCTATCTCATCTGCAAGAAAGATATCAGCCATACATTCACTATTGCAGGTGTTTAAATAACAGTTGTCGTTTTCATGGATATAGCATTAACACCAGTTATTGTGTTGAGGGGGTTAACAAATTAGCAAAATATGTTACTGTGACTTACATTTTGCTTCTTTAGTATTTTTCTTTTTATGCAAAGGGCCATGTACCTGTTTTCCTCTGTTGATTTGAATTTGATAATAATAATAATAATAATAATAATAATAATAATAATAATGCTTAATTTATAGAGGGTGACTCATCAGTCAAGGACTATTCTCCCATAAGGCCCTCTTAAGGAGAGTATAAGAATGCACATTATTTGATATGTGCCTAAAGTTTGAGGTACTGCATTCATGCAGTTGTAACAAGAGTTGTATGTATGTATGTGTATGTGTGTGTGTGTGTGTGTGTAGTGGATGGATGGATGGATATATGGACTATTCTCCCATAAGGCCCTCTTAAGGAGAGTATAAGAATGCACATTATTTGATATGTGCCTAAAGCTTGTGGCACTGCATTCATGCAGTTGTAACAAGGGTTTTATGTATGTATGCATGTGTGTGTGTGTGGATGCATGCATGCATGCATGCATGTATGTATGTGTGTGTGTGTGTGTGTGTGTGGATGGATGGATGCATGCATGTATGTGTGTGTGTGCAGTTGTAACAAGAGTTTGTGTGTGTGTGTGTGTGTGTGGATGGATGCATGTATGTATGTGTGTGTGCAGTTGTAACAATAGTTGTATGTATGTATGTGTGTGTGTGTGTGTGTGGATGCATGCATGCATGCATGCATGTATGTATGTATGTGTGTGTGTGCAGTTGTAACAATAGTTGGTTGCTGCAATCTATTGCCTCATGTTTCTGTACCAACATTAAATACCAGCATTAAGTACCAACAATAAGTACCAAGTGTTTGTATTATATTTTATATATTTTTGTTCTTCTTCTGCTAATTGGTATATACAGGGTGCAGGAAAAAATTTCCCAAATGCTTGTGCCTCGGAAGAGTGTGCTGCAAGAGTTACTCATCCCAATTCTTATTGTACTCTACACAGTACACTTCCCTGCTACACTGCTTAATATGCTTTTACTAAATAATCACAGGTGCATGATGCAAGCTTGATGATGCATTGGGTGAAAGCCATGAAAATATTATATACTAGTACACTACACTTTAGAAAAATATGTTAAGAGACAGAGAATGTAAAATTTTTATGATTTTCATTTACTCAGATATTGCTATGCTTGCCCCAGATTACCAGTATTTTCAAGATTGTTTGTCTTTACACTGTCCTGCCAAAGTAAAATTAATGCTAGCAGATATTTACATAAGCATTTAATTATATGTAAGCATGTAGTTAGTTTTCACAAGACAAATGTCAGTGACAAATTCAAACTGTCTCAATTTCCACCAACATTAATACCAGAAGATCTATTTTGGTCAAACCTCCCTCATAGGGTGCCATAAAAGGAAAGATTGCTAATTGGCAAAAAGAATTTAAACTTTTTTAGGTCAGTACCCTAACTGGATTTTGTCCAGTCAGTTGTTTTGACATTATCATCTTTATAAATATATTACTTACAGCAGCATGCATTATGTGAAAGTTGATGGGGAACTGCTGAGTTAGCAACATTTTTCTTGTTGAAAAGTAACTGCATGCTTTGGCATTGCATTAGAAACATCTGTTGGCATCTTCCTTGCTTTGGCATTGCATTAGAAACATCTGTTGGCATCTTCCTTTTGACATGACTAGAAACATGTTTTCATCTTCCCTTTGGCATAACAGTATAAATATCTGCTGGCATCATTATCTGATGAGATGAAAAGTCACACAAAGTTTGACATTTTCAGTCTCCTAAACTTCAGGGGTCTCTGACTCATACAAATGTTTGATACCTTATTGAAAAGGTAATCTTTCTTGACATAAAAATGATGCCTAAATTACTGAAAAGTGTCACTGTACTTGCAAAAGCCATTAAGAAATCAATGGCTATGTACAAAACTAATAAGTTTATAATATTTGCCATTTTAGTATAAAGCTTACATCAGGTAAATGTGTTAAAGCTTACATCAGGTAAATGTGTTAAAGCTTACATCGAGTAAATGTGTTCAAGCTTACATCAGGTAAATGTGTTAAAGCTTACATCAGATAAATGTGTTAAAGCTTACATCTGGTAAATGTGTTAAAGCTTACATCAGGTAAATGTGTTAAAGCTTACATCAGGTAAATGTGTTAAAGCTTACATCAGGTAAATGTGTAAAATCAGGTAAATGTGTTAAAGCTTACATGTGGTAAATGTGTTAAAGCTTACATAGGGTAAATGTGTTAAAGCTTACATAGGGTAAATGTGTTAAAACTTACATCAGGTAAATGTGTTAAAGCTTACATCAGGTAAATTTGTTAAAGCTTACATCAGGTAAATGTGTTAAAGCTTACTTCTGGTAAATGTGTAAATAAAAAGGATTTCTTTGCAACATTTGCTGGAGTTAGTTAACTGATGTACATCATATGTGGAATTTGAATGCTTGGTAAGAGAAGAAGATGCATTGAGATTTATTCTCAAGGTGTGATTCTACATCTGCTTGGCTCAGTACATAGCAAAGGTTTACTTAGTCCAGCCAATTTTTACCTGGTCATGAAAAGTGGACAAGTGCTTTTCATGATCCCTCTTTAGGTGGGGTCTCAACTCAAACCACCCTGATATATATGAAAAATGAATCTGTCCATGTGTTGATAATACTCTGAAAAATTAGTTGATACAACGTAAAAATGTAATTCATGCAAATTAAAACAATTAAAAAGTTATTCTGTCGTCATGATTTGAAAATGTATCAGTGTGTTGATACAACACACTAATAATTTTTTGTTAACTATTAAAAATAATTAGCTCAAGCCATTAACGTCTTGATGCAGAGTACATGTGAAATACAGTTCCTTTTCTTCAATTAAAGGTTCATTATTAGTTAATAATTTATATAAGGGAAAGACTTTGAAGTTCTTTTAACTAATAATAAATCTTTAGTACACAGTATTAATACATTAGTGCACATTCTCGACATTTCAGCATTACAGATTAAATTTGGATACAAGTCAGGTATAATGATCTAAGGAATTTGTTAATTTCTTGCCATATAAGCAATGAAATAATTAATATTAATGATGTCAAATTGTTTATTTACAAAAATACTGTAAAGGAATGATGTATTTTCACCTGAAGAGCACCAATAAAGATGATGGAAAAGCGATAGAAGGAATATGTGTTTGTGTGTGTGTGTGTGTGTGATTTGGATTTTTAACATAGCTTTAAAATTTTCTCAGTCATATCACTGTGATGTATGCAGTGTGGCAGTTTATAGTGATGTCTAGCACTGGGGCATCATGCTGCAGACATGTAGCATGATGTCCAACCCAGTCACATTATCCTGACACCAGGTCAACCAGTACTAACACTAACCTCTTAACGCTGAGCGCCTAGCAAGGCAGCTGTTATTACCATTTTAATGTCTTTGGTATGACTTGGCAGGGGTAAAGCATGGATATTGTTCTGATCTTCTGTTACATTAACTAATATATATATATATATATATATATATATATATATATATATATATATATATATATATATATATATATATATATATATATAAATCTTGGTAGTTGATTAACAAATATTTAAAAGTAGACAGAAACAAGTAAGTGAATAAATGAGTGAAAATAAGTAAATAGTGTTATAGCATAGATTGTATCGAAACCATATGCCTGGGAAAATAAATGTAATAATCCAATGTGTTTTATAACTTTTCAAATAGGTGGCAGCCTGAGTCAGTATTTGGACACCGTTGAAAGGTTGTCCTGGGAGACTGCTGTGTATTATAGCAGACAGCTGGTAGAGGCAGTCTCATTTCTTCACCAGCATAATATTGTGTACCTGTACTGGGATGGTAAGTAATTACTTAGAACAATATAGACAGCATAATATTGTGTACCTGTACTGGGAGGGTAAGTAATTACTTAGAACAATTTAGACAGCATACTATTGTGTACCTGTACTGGGATGGTAAGTAATTACTTAGAACAATTTAGACAGCATACTATTGTGTACCTGTACTGGGATGGTAAGTAATTAATTAAGAACAATTTAGACAGCATACTATTGTGTACCTGTACTGGGATGGTAAGTAATGAATTAAGAACAATTTAGACAGGCATGCCACACAGGATTTGTGAAAAAATTCATCTTTTTTATTTAGTTTGGGCAGAAAATCTGCATTTAAAGTAGAACTGTGAGGAATATGGTAACACTACAAAATTTATGTATGCATTTAAAGTAGAACTATAAGGAATATGGAATCACAAAAAAATTAATGTATGCATTTAATATAGAACTGTTAGGAATATGGTGACACTAAAAAATTAATATATGCAAGATTTTGATGTTTTGTTCCCATAGTTAATTTATCCAGCTTGTAATGTTTAAAATGTAAAGTTATTTGGTAAAAATCAAGCTAATAAAATTGAATTCATTGGTAAGGTTTACAAAGAAACAGCAATTTTAGATCATTTGTATGCATATCTGCAGCTATTACAACAAGTCCACATATTTTGGAAAAATCTGTTATGTATGCTCAGTCTTGATATCATCAAGCATGTGAGAGCCTATATACATGTCATGAGGACTATGAGTCTCTCTAGATACAGTATGAGGACTGTGTATACATGGTGTTAGGACTGAGTGTACACATGTTATGAGGACTGTGAGTCTCTCTAGATACGGTATGAGGACTGTGTATACATGGTGTTAGGACTGAGTGTGTACACATGTTATGAGGACTGTGAGTCTCTAGATACGGTATGAGGACTGTGTATACATGGTGTTAGGACTGAGTGTGTACACATGTTATGAGGACTGTGAGTCTCTCTAGATACGGTATGAGGACTGTGTATACATGGTGTTAGGACTGAGTGTGTACACATGGTATAAGGACCATTTACATGGTGTTAGGACTGAGTGTGTATACATAGTATAAGGACTGTGTTTACATTGTGTTAGGTCTGAGAGTGTACACTTGGTATGAGGACTGTATACATGGTGTTAGGACTGAGTGTGTATACATAGTATAAGGACTGTGTTTTGTGTTAGGTCTGAGAGTGTACACATGGTATGAGGACTGTATACATGGTGTTAGGACTGAGTGTGTATACATAGTATAAGGACTGTGTTTACATGGTGTTAGGTCTGAGAGTGTACACATGGTATGAGGACTGTGTTTACATGGTGTTAGGTCTGAGAGTGTACACATGGTATGAGGACTGTATACATGGTGTTAGGACTGAGTGTGTATACATAGTATAAGAACTGTTTACATTGTGTTAGGTCTGAGAGTGTACACATGGTATGAGGACTGTATACATGGTGTTAGGACTGAGTGTGTATACATAGTATAAGGACTGTGTTTACATGGTGTTAGGTCTGAGAGTGTACACATGGTATGAGGACTGTGTTTACATGGTGTTAGGTCTGAGTGTTTACACATGGTATGAGGGCTGAGTTTACATGGTGTTAGGTCTGAGTGTGTACACATGGTATGAGGGCTGTGTTTACATGGTATTAGGATTGAGTGTGTACACATGATACGAGGGCTATGTATACATTTAGTAAGGATTCTGAGAGTGTACACATAGTTTGAGGACTGTGTATACATTGTTTTCAGATTCTGAGTGTGTACACATGGTATGAGAACTGTGAATATGAAGATTTTTCACATTTGTACGCATGGTATGAGGATACTGTCCAGGACAATTACATCAATTATCTAGAATTTTGATGCAAACTGAAGAAAAAAATAGAGGAAAAATAAATATTTCCTTTTTTTGTTAATAATTATTTATTTTACAAAATTTTAGAATTATTTCATTAAAGGTAAGTTTATATTATGTAAATCAGATAACATTTGAATTTTAGATATTTGTTGCAAAATTAAGAGTAATCCTGGTTTGGATCGATCCCCAATATTAAATGGGAACATGATGACATATATATGTATGAAGATAACAGCAAGTTTGAAACAGTATGAACAGAAGGTACAGAATTATGTGAAGAAATCAGTTTTAATGATCATGGCACTGTTATGATCATATGCCGTACAAAATTTGTTTCTTTTATTAAGATTTCTATCTCTCTCTCTCTCTCTTAGCATCTATATATTTATATGTGTGTGCATCTGTGTGTCTGTTTATATGAGTGTTTGTGCACATGTATGCCATGCAAATGACCGCATCACTTTCTGTTGCTATGATTACATGTATGTAATGCAGTTTGATGTTGATTTGATAAGCTGACAACTTGGGAAAGAGAAGTCAGGCACATTTGCATTTTGCTGGAATTCTGCCTGTTATAAATTATTCATTGACAAGAAAGGCATCTTCTGATTCATAGGCAAAATAGTTGTGCTTTTTAAAACTGATCTTGCAGAGTTTGATTTTAGGGAGAAAATACTAGGTAATTTACTTGGTCCATCCATTTTTTTAAAGATTTGTTACCCAACCTTAATGTGTTAAACATCTACTACCTTGCAAATGTAGTTCACCCAAGCTAAAAAGGACAAACATGTCTTTTGGCTTGTTTTAGCTATAAAAGTTATGACATCTCATCTGCTAACCAACATCGAAGTCAGATGAAAGTGGTTTCCCTTTGGTGCCAAATCCCATCATTCATCAGTTATTACTTTTACTTGTGCTCAGTCTGCATGGCTTTTTAAAAGTTCTTGCAGATGCCTTCCATTTTGTACATTTTTATTAGTTGTACATTTTGTTGTACATTTTTTGTTAATCTTGGGAGTTACTTCATCACAGGGAAGTATTCTCCATCAGTTTTTTCATATTCACTCTTTCATCTTTGTAATCCAAACTTATACATCCTGACAATTTCATCAAACTTTAAACTGACTTGCACCATCATATAATCTCTGTTCTGATATACATTTCAGTAACAGACCTTATTGTATTTAATTCCAGGTACACAAGTTTATTCTTAGTAATGTTAGTAATTAGAAATTTTCTGTAATTTTCTCAGTCATTTATACTATTATTTCTTAGTGTGTACTTCATTGTAAGCCACTCATGATTCTTTACTTGTATTTTTTACAAAATTATGTTACTACTAATTAAGACAGAGGAGCCATTTTTCTGTCATAATTGTTGTCATTGACAGGTGATTAATGTGCTGGTTAAAGTTTTTCAAAGAACAGATTGGTGATGGTTTGTACTAAACAGTTGTCCTAAGCTGGCAAGAGAACCAGAAATTGGTCTTAGGAGGACGAGGATGGTATCAGTTTTGCTGCAGATAGTCTCTCAGTAGTGACCTTCTTGAGGACACAGAGGTCTAGAGGTTGCCAGTCAAGAAGGTCCAGCATATATTTACCCCCACACTACTGCATCAATAGTATAGTCTCACAAGGACTAGTCCTAGACACCCATCACTGCATCTATAGTAGTCTCACAAGGACTAGTCCTAGACACCCATCACTGCATCTATAGTAGAGTCTCACAAGGACTAGTCCTAGACACCCATCACTGCATATATAGTGGAGTCTCACAAGGACTAGTCCTAGACACCCATTACTGCATATATATCCTGATATTGGCCATATTATGACTTATCCCTTGATAGCTAATACTCTGGACCTGACATTAGTCAGCCTTATATCTTGTCCACTTCAGTTCCATTCTTGGCTCACGCCAAGAGTCTCCTGTTCTGGGTACAATAGTGTGTTTTGCTAACATACCCAGCCAATATGTTGACGGCATCCACCATCCAGCCAGTTTGTTTTGCCAACATACCTAGTCGGTATGTTGATGGCATCCACCACCCAGCCAGTATATTTTGCCAACATACCCAGTCAGTATGTTGACGGCATCCACCACCCAGCCAGTGTATTTTGCCGACATATTCAGTCAATATGTTGATGGCATCCACCACCCAGCCAGTGTGTTTTGCCAACATACCCAGTCAATATGTTGATGGCATCCACCACCCAGCCATGCCAATTCCAGCCCTGACTTTATCATCATGCAACTGGCACCAGGTTTGATGATCAAATCCCCACGCTGTCCAGCACCAAATCTATTCAGGCAGCATGGACTAGTGCTGGACTGTCCCATCGCCAGTCCCAACCTCATCATGACTTATTTCTGGCTATAATGACTTGGCTTTCCTAGATTCACAATACCTATCTCAGACTTTGTCCAATGCTCTAAGCCAGTACCTAGAGATTACCATTTTTTAACATCGACAGACTCAGTCTCTTTTAATGTTCTCGATTACCTGCTTCTTCTGCCCAGTCATTACTACTGCCCAGTCATTAATACCCCCCAGTCATTACTACCGCTGTCATTACTACTACTGTCATTACTACCACCCAGTCATTACTACCATCTAGTCATTACTACACTGTTATTGCTACTGCCCGGGGGGGGGGGCCCCGAGTGGCCGAGTGGTCTAAAGCGCTATTTGTTACGTATCACTGCCATCAAACCTCTGTCTCCGTGGGTTCGTGTCTAGGATTCGGCTAATGTGGGTATGTGAGAAAGCTTGCCAGTAGCTTCTCATGGGTCGGTGGTTCTTCGCGGGGTTTTCCTGGGTTCTTCCTCCACCATTAATACGGCCGCCATGCATAGCCTATCGTGTGCTGAAAAATGGCGTTAAACCCCACAACAACAATAACTACTGCCCACTCATTACTACCGCTGTCATTACTACCACCCAGCCATTACTACCACCCAGTCATTACTACCGCTGTCATTACTACCACCCAGTCATTACTACTGCCCGGTCATTACTACTGCCCACCTTCACACATTTAAATCTAATCAATCAATCAAACTACAAATCAGTCATTACTACCACCCAG
The DNA here is from genome assembly GCA_028554795.2 of Sinohyriopsis cumingii. Taxonomy (NCBI): domain Eukaryota; kingdom Metazoa; phylum Mollusca; class Bivalvia; order Unionida; family Unionidae; genus Sinohyriopsis; species Sinohyriopsis cumingii. The sequence goes on along the minus strand of CM068827.1, from coordinate 52,465,015 downwards.
TCATTACCACTGCTGTCATTACTAACACCCAGTCATTACTACCACCCAGTCATTACTACTGCCCAGTCATTACTACCACTGTCATTGCTACCACCCAGTCATTACTACTGCCTAGTCATTACCATCGCAGTCATTACTACCACCCAGTCATTACTACTGCCCAGTAATTACTATCACCCAGTCATTACTACCACTGCAGAAGATTTCTTTGTTGTATGTGGGGTATTTAAAAAGTTCTGAACATTAGTGTATGCTGTACAACAAAATTCTTCATTAATGAGCAATACATCATTGCATCCCACGCAGAATACTCCCTGTGTATCTTTACACACTTTCTCAATCTGATTATCCTATTCATTAAATGCCGTTTTTTTTTTTTTTTATTGACTTAGTGGTATGTTGTTCATACTCTGAAAAACTGCAGTTCAAAGTGGCTTTCAAATCATCTGTTCAACAGCAAATATCTGACAATGGGATTCAGCCAAGAATCACTTTGAGCTTATCAGGGCTGTATATGTGTGTGTGTGGTGTGTGTGTGTGTGTGTGTTTATAGATATAAGACTCCTGAAAAATAAGTCTTAGTGAATACTTTTTGATTATAGTGGAAGAAGTGATCTGGAAAGGGTGTTAAGATTCTTTCTGATACTTCTGCTATTATTAGTTACCAATGAAAGCAGAGGGGATCCAAACCTTCAGATCACTCCCTTTTGGAATTTTTCCAGGTGTGTGCCCTCAATGAAAAATCCATATTCAAGTCGACCATTCAGTGTCCATACCAGATTTGCTGTTCTGCCAGTGCAAGTTGAGAGACATTTTTCCTTTGAAAGCCTTATTGTCAGAAATAGCTATTGTGTTCCAGCAGCTTTTCAAGAAGTTATCACCAGTCACAATTAATGGCTGATGTTCCATGCTTTTAAACATATGTTGCCATCATGGAAGGGTGAGAATGAGGATATTTCTGGCCTTCTTGACAAACATTTCGACTTGTCTCAGCTAAAGGCCTTTTGCCCAAAATGACCTCTGCCATTGATTATCATGTGGTTGAACAAGATACTCTAAACTACTGTCTAAAGACACACAGACATATTGTTATATGATCTGCTGCCATAGCAACCTAGCCTTATCAGGCAGGATCATTAACCTTTGGGCCTTAATTGTCGCCCCAAACTATCTGCAGTTCTGTCACAGCAGTTCTGTTATTCTTATGATGGCTGTTACTGTTGCTTTGATTGCTAAGGACAGGGTTCTGCTCATGGATCTTTTGTTTTGAACATTGTCTCCTTGGCATGTTTCAGAACACATAAGAACACAATTAGAGCATTTAAATTTAGGAGCCAGCACTGAAAGTGGTACCTGAAATTTAGAAGCAGTCAAAGATCTTGCTTATTCTTACTGTGAATGATAATTCTATTCCAGTTCTTTTAAATTTCTTGTAGATTCATGATGGCAGTCATCACCAGCCAAACAAAACTGTTCCACACTACTGTGGGATGGAGATTTGATATCACATTCAACATCTCTGCCAGACCTTTCTTCCCAAATGGTACTTTTATTTGCAGGGCAACCTGCTCTCATAACCTTTTATGATCGGGTAATGTATTTGAAGAAACCAAGTTTGGGAGTAAAATATGTTTCTTCAGTAAAACATGCCCAGTCATAATACTGGCAGTCCCTTCCAAGCCCATCCTGCAGTTTCATCCCTTTTATGGTGAATGTGGTTAACATATTTTGCTGTTGTTTTGCTTTATATGAAGACAGGATTTATTCAGTAATGGATGTTCTTCTCATGAAGTATTATTGGTTAGTATCATAGATGAAGCGTATTTTAGTTACAAAAATGGTTTCTACTAACTTTTTGTCAAAACTCATTATTATTTGTGTAAATATTCCATCTGTCAGGAACAGAGTCCCAATACTCTTATGTATTTGTATTGCTGCCCATAATTGTTAGTCAGTAATTTTATAAGAAAACCTATTGCAGGTTCCAATATTGTATGTGTACGTTTTTATTAAAGAGTATAATGTATGTATGTATCTTACCCTTGATGTAATTCCATTATAACAGCTCATGTTATAAGGCATGTACCGTTTGTACTCACTTATAAATTGAGTCAAACTGCAAATAACAAAGATCCTGATCTGACAAAGCATAATGCACCTGCAGATCAGGATCTGTCTTGTTTTGTTCTTCTGATTACTCCCATCAAACTGTACAGACTCCCATCAAACTGTACAGACTCCCATCAAACTGTACAGACTCCCATCAAACTGCACAGACTCGGATCTGCCAGCACATTATGCGACAGCGATCCATAGTCTGTGCTGTTTGTAGCTGAACTTGACTTATAAGTGAGTATATACAATAACATCCTAAATCCCATTTCATTAAGTGGTGGATCTATGCCTCATGTACTTCATTATAATATAATCCAATTATTAGACAGTATATCACAGTAGAAGAGGAAGGTTGTATTCCATATCCTGTTTTGCATATGATAGTGACAAAATGTCACCCTATTTAGTCTTCATTCATAAAATTTTGTCAAGACATTTCAGTTTTATTATCCTTATTTTGGTAGTATCAATGATTTTATTTTTTCGTTCCAGCTGGGAATGTTTTATTCAATGACTGCAGTTACTGTCACGTGAAGCTGTGCAACTTGTCCATGTCCTGTCCAGTTGACCAGCAGCAGAACAAATTTGATGGCAATGGGACCAAGCTCTCCCTGCCTCCTCATCTCTGTCCCCCTGAGGTAAAGAGTTTAATTAAGAGTGCATGGTCAAAATATAGTGGATTTTGAGAAAATTGGAAGATAACTATTACTAAAGCCTATTTCATCATGGTTCTAGGTCGAATATGAATACATTTCAAGTTTTGTGAAAATTACATAACCAAATTAAAGACAATAAATACAGACCTTTACACCACAAGAGCTCATTTATTTTGAACAGATAAATACATGTTAGTTTCAGGTAGAGTATGCTTTTTTGCACATGATGGCTTACACAACAGAAATTCCAGTACAAATCACTACCATTTTTAAGGGTCATTATGGGTAATTTTCTTCTGGGTATTATAAGTATGATGTGTTACATCATCATTTGAAAACAATTTTATTGATATAAGGGGCATACTGTTGAAAGTCTAACATTAAATGAGCTTTTACCAGAATGTCTTTCAAAAATAAATAACAATGGCATGCAAAAATGGCAGATTGCTGCATGAATTTCCATGTTTGCCATCATCTGCTACAAAGAATGCTTCTGACTGAAATTGAAATTCATTTACTTGTGCAGAATAATTGAGTTTTCATGATCTGAGAATATTCATTTGATTTTGTGAGTCATATTCGTATCATTACAATAGAATCACCTTAAAAAAGGGGTACTACGGTGTGGATTACAGCCATTGATAAGGGCACTACGGTGTGGATTACAGCCCTTGATAAGGGCGCTACGGTGTGGATTACAGCCCTCGATAAGGGCACTACGGTGTGGATTACAGCCCTCAATAAGGGCACTACAGTGTGGATTACAGTCCTTGATAAGGGCATTATGGTGTGGATTACAGCCCTCAATAAGGGCACTACAGTGTGGATTACAGCCCTTGATAAGGGCACTACGGTGTGGATTACAGCCCTCAATAAGGGCACTACGGTGTGGATTACAGCCCTCAATAAGGGCACTACATGGTGGATTATAGCACTCAATAAGGGCACTACATGGTGGATTACAGCCCTCAATAAGGGCACTACAGTGTGGATTACAGCCCTCGATAAGGGCACTACAGTGTGGATTACAGCCCTTGACACAGGCACTATAATGTGGATTACAGCCCTCGATAAGGGCACTACATGGTGGATTACAGCCCTCGATAAGGGCACTACATGGTGGATTACAGCCCTTGACATAGGCACTATAATGTGGATTACATCCCTACAAAAGGGCACTATATTATAGATTACAGCCTTCAACATGGGTACTACAAGCTGGATTACAGCCCTTGACATGGGCACCATAATGAGGATTACAGCCTTCAGAAAAGCCATGTATAGATTGCAACCCTTCATAAGGACACCACAAGGTGGATTACAGCCTTTGATATGGTCACCATAATGTGGATTACAGTCCACAAAAAGGGCACTACAGTGTGGATTATAGCCTTCTATAAAGGCACAACAAGGTGGATTACAGCCCTTAAAAAGGGCACTAAAGTATAGGTTACAGCCCTTGATAGGGGCACTACAAGGTGGATTACAGCCCTTGACATGGGCACTATAATGTGGATTACAGCCAGTAATAAGGGCACTATAGTCTGGATTACAGTCCTCAATAAGGGCACTATAAGGTGGATTACAGCTCTCAATATAGGCACTATAATATATATGGACTACAACCCACAAAAAGAGGGCACTGTAAGGTGGATTCCAGCATGCAATTAAACTTTGGGAAAGAATAAGATATTGTTACCATTATCTAACTTCAAATAACTAAATAGTGTGGGCATAGCAATCCTGCTACTATTTATGATAGAATAGTCTTGAATAAATTTCAAGGAAAGTTAGTGATATTGGCATCAAGGGACATCATGAAATTAGTACTGTAGATATTGAAGGCACCTTAGGCACAGAACAGAATAGTATGGTTTCCTACTTAACAGCACACCAACACAAGTAGGTTATTTAGCGCTGAGGCAGTTGGAAAAAAGTGCCTGTCCCATGGACACTCCATGATAGCTGACCTAGGCTAGTCCAGTGGTAGGATTCAAACTTGCACCCTTTCGATTGAGAGTCTGGCACACTAACCACTGCAGCTTGAACACAGTGGAGCCCTCTGGACAGTTGGCTGCCTAGTTAATGTTTATTTGCATCATACAGTGCATATTCCATGGCAGTCACCTTGCCATATCATACAGTGCATATTCCATGGCAGTCACCTTGCATTAACAAACACTTATGTTGGGCCAGTGTCTAGATCACCATGTCTTTATATATTCAACTTTACTTAATGGACTTAAATTGTTCTGTACCATTTGTTGATGTTCAAGAACAGTAACAGTGTAGTTGCATTTACAAGACCCATAAGAAAGGTGACTCAAGATGGGTCATCACTTGACTGAGAAGGTCTTTTAAGTATAGTGATTGGCTGGGGCTTACTCCTGCTTCATCTGTAACTTTAAAAAAAAAATCTTTTTCAGCTTGGAATTACAAGTCAGGTTGACAGAAAGTCTGACTCTTGGGGTGCAGGTTGTTTGATGATTGAAATGCTGACGGGGAAACCAGTCTGGCATGACAAAAGGCATGAGAACAAGACCACTTTGCTAGAGGTACATTGACATTTTCAATAAAACTTTCAGCTTATGTAATTTTTCTGTGTGAAAAAATGCAGCATGAAATATGTGAAGAATGAAACATCTAAAATAAAGCAACATAATCTTACACAGAATATGCATACAAGTAATATACTGCGTTTAGTCTATGGTGTATTATGCATGGTTGAATTTTACAAAGAATGGCACTTGATGCATGCATTGACTGAAGTTGAAGTATATCAGATTTAAAGCACATATAAATTATAGTAAAGTCTTTTCATAAGTCAGATGCTTAATTGACATACTTTGCCAGTTGTATTATAATATTTATTTCTTTTTAGTTGCATGAGTTGCATAAATATGAATATATGGATCAGGTTATTTGATAGAGACATTTTAGCCTTTCAGCAGTCTCGGACTGAGATAGCACATATTAATCTTGTCTGAATTTATTATTAAGTAACTAAGTTTCTTTTTTTAGTGAACAAATATGCTTTGGCAGTCTGAGCTCTACAGGAAAAAGTTAATAATGATAAAAATAGTATCCAAAAGAGATTTTTTCCTGGGTCACTTAGTCTTTGGTACAGATACATAAATTGAATAATAATAAATAATCATATTGTTGATGCCAGGAATAAAAAGTAATAGGGTCTGCAGTTGTCCATCTGCTGTAATAGGGGATGGCATTAAGGACAGTTCCTGGCATGTACTGGACCATCAGTGGTCATTACACAGTGGTCAGTCAAGGTCATAGTAAACAGCAATGGGAATTTATGCTTTCAATCCCAGCCAAAATCTTGGAATATCTTCACATCAGTATAATACTATTCTTGTTCTAATATGACAGATGAATATGTCAATCAAATGACTTAATATGACTGCATGATTGGTTCATCCTGAATTTTACCCTCATTGAACAAGTCATTGTTACCAGTCTTGAGGAGAGTGTTGTGTTTTGAAATAATTTATTTTGCTCTTGACTCTTTTTCTTAGGGGTAGAAGACACTGCTGGTTATCCTTGCTAAATAAAAAGATTCATATACCTGTAATTCCTGCCAAAAAAAACTCCAAACAGCATCAGAAATTTAAAAACACTCATTCTGGACAAATTGCAAAAAACTTTTATTCACAAAATCAACTTTCTATACAGTATTATGTCATCTACATGGACTGTTCTTGATTTTTTTTCCCAGCTTGTTTGCCATGTAGCACCATCTGTTCCCAGCCACTTGAAAGAAGAACAACATAAATTCCTTGAAGGTTGTCTACAGGTAGGATGGAAAAGTGTCACACAGGGTTAAGCTTCTGAGTTAAAGATAGATGGTTATTTTACTTGTGGGTTTGAAATGGTACTGTGAAATCATTTATTTTCACAAAGTACCAATATTCATGGATTTCATGATTTCTGAGAATCACAAATTTCCAAGATCCCATGAACAAGGATTTATATGCAAAGCAGTAAGACACCCTTCCCCATCACATCCAGGCAGATCTATAAATCAGATACCTATGAGAATGCCATTTGTCAGCAAAACCTTGAAATTTGTTATACACAAAATTAAATAATTCACCATATACCATATGAGGAAAACTAATTAAGATAACTTTGTAAGGACCCAGAAAATGATTTTGATAGATTGAATTGAAATATTTTTGTAAGGACCCTAAAAATGGTTTGGTCAGATTAGATTCTTTTTAAAAATTGAGATAGCCTAGTAAGAATCTTGGAATTTTTTTGGACAGATTGAATTCATTATTTGAACTGAGATAATCTTGTAAGGACACTGGAAATGGTCTGCACAAATTGAATACATTTTAATTGTATAAAGTTGTATTCATGTAAATTGATAAAATGATATTGAAGAAATACCATGGATACTCCAAAGTGTTAATTTTGAACATGGGTTTACATGGGCATAATCCATGCATTATTAATGAGGTAATCTTGCATCTGATTGGTCAACCTCTGGAAGCCATATTTCTGATCCAGTTTTTATCAGACTTGAACTTTAAACTGATCTCATCAAGGTTTTGTTGATAATGAGCGATATACTGTCATATCAGTAAGGTGATCTTGCATCAGATTGGCTGAGTTGTTGCCCTGTGTAGGCCACATTTATGATCTGATTTTGGAAAGCATGCTTATGTCATCAGGCTCTTGTACAAGTTTGGTAATGAATGAGATGCATGCATATTTATGAGCTGATCTTGCATCTGTTGGCAGACATATTTCTGATCAAATTTTAAGTAATCGATTATGTTATGAAGATTTTGGATGGGTTTGATAACGAGTATGATCCACAGATATTAATGATGTAATCTTGCATCTGATTAGCTGAGCTTATCACCTGGAAGGCATATTTGTGATGTGATTAGCTGAGTTTATCACCTGGAAGGCATATTTGTGATATGATTGGCTGAGTTTATCACCTGGAAGGCATATTTGTGATGTGATTAGCTGAGCTTATCACCTGGAAGGCATATTTGTGATATGATTGGCTGAGCTTATCACCTGGAAGGCATATTTGTGATATGATTGGCTGAGCTTATCACCTGGAAGGCATATTTGTGATATGATTGGCTGAGCTTATCACCTGGAAGGCATATTTGTGATATGATTGGCTGAGCTTATCACCTGGAAGGCATATTGGTGATGTGATTGAGATCAGACTTGGAATGTTTCGGTAATGAGCACGATCAGTGCATATTAAGGATGCAGTTTTGCACCTGATTGACTGCGCTTCAAAATCACACGATGTTATATTTTTGATTTGCTGGGTTTATTATCATCAAGATTTTAGGTGACTTTGATTATCAACAACAGACTGAGCATATTAATTATGCCTTCATCTTTAGAAAGACTTTTGTTGCCGAGTGGTCTAAAGCGCTCGCCGTTATGGATCACTGCCATCTCACCTCTGTCTGTGTGGGTTCGAGTCTCGGATTCAGCCAGTGTGGGTATGTGAGAAAGCTTGCCAGTAGCTTCTCGTGGGTTGGTGGTTCTTTCCGGGGTTTTTCCCGGGTTCTTTTTCCACCATTAATACTGGCTGCCATGTATAGCCTATCGTGTGCTGAAAAATGGCGTTAAACCCTACAACAACAACAACAACAAAAAAAATGAGAAAGACTGTTTATCAGGACATAGTCAAATAGGTCAAATCAACACATTATAAAGTTTGGGAAATAGTTTACACGGGGTGTTCTTACATGATTAAATAAGCCAGTTAAATTATTTAAGTTCGGTGAGTACTTGTTTATATTTTGTTTTCCATTATATTTGTTGTTACCTGTTAAATTTTCAACACTGTTTAAATGGGAGTTGGTAGAACTTATAATTTGAGGGTCACAGTACCTGTCTAGGCCATCCTGAATCAGTCCTTGAGATAGTGCTTAGCTCCTATTTCTTTGGCATGACGTAGCCATAATATACCCAGAGTCCAATTAAAAATCATCCATTGACAACAACTGTTCAGCTGGGAAAGATTTACACTTGTAATATTTTGGCTGCGATATATGATGCCTCATTTTTTTCTTCTTCAAGATTGTACATATATTCTACACTTTTCTCATTAAGTACAAAACATAATGTTCATTTTTTCATAACACTGTAGTTCATCATCTGATACTTTGTACCGTACATAGGAGAGAAAAGACAGGTCAGGTCAGCACATCAGGAGATTTCCAAATTTTCGACTTCTTAAGTGGGAGGTTTTCATTGACCCCATTTTTAGCATACAAATGAGCAAAAATTACAGCTACTGAACAGATTTATAATTTTTAATATTAAAATATGCACATCATCTCGTGAAATCCTTTGCCATTTATATTCTTTTGTGTACCACTAGTATTTTTAGCATTTCGTAATTATGCAATAAAGATTTTGATTTCAAAATGTGAAATTAGCAGCTGTACTGTCTTCCCCTGCTTAAAATATTTCAAAGTAATCATAGGCAATATTACTTTAAATATACCACACAGAAACCAAAATGTGAGAAAAGAATGAAATTTTTCACTAATAATACATGGGAGATTTCAGTGGAAGATGGGAGGGATAGGAGACAGCCCTAACCAGCTGGATGTTCACATGCATGCTATACAATCATGTTTTGTATTTTTTCTTTAAATTATTTGCGACTACTATCTTAATTGTAATTGACTACCATATTTACTGTATATGTTGGGACAATGATTTGTTGGGACACCATAAATTAATTTTTATTATTTATAAATTGCCTGTGTAGGAGTTGTCATTTTTCTAATTGATGTCAGAATCATGATAGTCATACATTTGAGTGATTTAGATATTTTTCGACACTAGTTTATTAGTCGTAATCAACATTAGTTAACACACCATCTATCCTGGAAATTCTTGCTTAACACCTTTTGAATAATACATGGCCAGATTTATGCTATTTATTCTACCTGAATGTCAAATGTACAAAATAGACCCTGACCCTGACCCTGACCCTGGCTTAAGATACATAATGGTAGAATTGAGTCATAGCTTTAAACAGATGTATATTATATCAGGATATATAGGATGTACATATACTTGTATGTAGTTATTCACTCAAGTTGTACTAATAGTAAATGACAATCTTTTTATGTAGTATTTTATTCAGAATGTATTTTTGTTTTTAATTGCAGATTAATATCATAGATAGGTGGAGTTTTGAACAAGTGAAAGTCTTTCTGGAACAACTACGACTTGGAAAACATTTATAAGGATTTTAGATGTGGTTACGTTTTGTTGTACTCAAAAAGATTTGGAGATACTAAAATGGATTTGACATGAGATATTCCGAAAAAGATGGGACACTTAATTTAAATCCAGATAAGTGTTGCTTCATTTGCTTCATATGTTTTAACTGTGAGTGCTTAAGGACACTGTATCCTTAAGCTGTATATGTAATCAAAGTTGCTTTTATTGATAAAGGATGTTTCAAGTCAGATTTTGTTGTGCTTAGATCAAGTGTTACATTTTTTACCAGAAAATGAAGTGAAACAGTGCCAAGATGATTGACAATTGTGGTGAACACAACCTGACCCCTATTCCCTTTTCCCTACCCAGCCTAATAAGAGCAGGTGTGTCTTGAATGCCTAATAAGATGATATTGCAACTCATATAGAGGGTGTGAACAGTTCCTTCAAGGATAGTTGGATAGTCCCTTGATTTATTGAGCAGCAAGTCTGGAGGGTCAGGAGCTGTTGGTAAAGACCAGAGGATATCCAAATTAAGTTCCATTGCTTTAAACATGCATGAAGGTTCTAGCAAAGTTGGTTTACCAGTTAATCCACTCTGAGTGAAAAATGAACATGAAATTCACCCCAAGTTTCCTGCTGAACAGCAGTTATTAAGGACTGAGTCTAGTTGGTTAGTGTCAGAAGATAACCTGTCAGATTGATTATAGGTACACATTTAAAGCCTATAGTTTGTTAGAAGTAGGAGGTGGAATGACCGTAGGAGCCTTTTTTCTTCAGCAAGTTTTAGAAGCACCATTGTACACGTTTGACAGTTGTTTAAATGCATGAAGGCAATTTTGGAAGATGAAGTGAGTCTATCAGAGGGTATTATGTCCCTTGTTGGTTTGAAGTGATAAAAAAAAAACCTTTAAAACGTTTCTGTACATGCAGGCAATCTTGTAACTTGGAAGCACAACAGGTCATCATACATATTGTCAAATACATACAGTAAATGATGTCACCTACATGCAGTTCAAATGTTCAGAGTATTAGAAGACATTTTCATATCATGCTATGTATGGCAGATCAGGTAATATCCATCACTGTCTTGATTGGAATCTGCCATCTTGAACATGCCATACATAATGATCTGTCAAATGGTGGATTATGGAAGATCAACCCTGATATATCATAGTTTTGAAGGGTTTCTTCACGTTTGGAAAATATTTTCTGTTGAGTGTGGAAGACTCATATCAAGCCAGCCAGGATTGTTCTTTAAGGAAATCCAAGAGACAGCATGTTGGAATATGCTGTTACATCTCATGGAAGATTGGCGCCTTTGACTAATAATGGAAGAAGTTTAATAAAGCTGTGAATAATGTGACAAATGGATGATCTAGATGCCAGTGTTTTTGAATTGTGAAATGATAATGAAGCCAAAAGATGCTTTGCAAGATTGTCTGGTTGAATGTGTTATGAAATAAACTAATCCACTAAACTAATTTGTAAGCATCGACATTCAGCTATGTATAAGAATTAACGTGATCGACATTCAGCTATGTATAAGAATTAACATGATCAACTGAGTAAACAATTCTGCCAGATTCCATTGTCATGTTATCCAGGGTATTGAGTGAAAATGAATAAATATTACTTGGTTACCAAGGATGAAGTTTCCAGTTTGCAAGACAAAGAGAGGAGAAATTAAAAATGTTGAGTTAATACAGTTGCTGAAACAGGCAGCAAGATGCAATAGTTGAGGCATACTAAGAGGCCAATAACTAATTGGGCCAGACCTTTTAATGCATTGGTATGTGTGTGTACTTGTCTGTTGTGTGGAATTTCTGGGTTAAAAAACCCCAACATCATTTACACTTTGGCATCGCATCCTATTACAATACACTGTCGTAAGAGTATTTACTCACTTCAAGAACAGACTTGAAGACTTAATAATGTTTACTAACTTAATTATTGTCAACATGTTTTTGTTTTGTAATTTCATGGTGTTTGTTTTTGTAATCTTGTCATTGTATGTGTTTTTATGTGTTATCTGATATTGTAAAGTGCTTAGAGCTTCTAAAGATTAGGTGTTGTACTAAGTCCTCATTATTATTATTATTATTATTAAAGCAGCTGGTGGGGACACAATTATTATTATTATTAAAGCAGCTGGTGGGGACACAATTATCTTTTAAGACTTGTATTACAGTAGATCAATGTTGAAGAGGGACCAGTATTTAAAATACTTGTATGTGAATGTGAAAATGTATTTTTGTTTTAAAACATGTTGATATAACAGAAGTTTTCAAAACTAAACAAGTCATGCTAGACATGCACTTGAAACAAAATCCGATATTTTTATGTCGGGGAGTGCAATTTGAATTTGCAATGCTGCAGATAACATAGGGAAATACAAGGTGTGTTGTTTGCCAACATTTCCCCGAACACAAGGGACAAGTCTTAAATAATCATTTTCTTTGTATATAAATTGTATACTAAATACCTAAAGGTAGATACTAAATGCCTGGAAGTGTATATTAAATACCTGCAAGTGACTACATTTTTGTCAATCCACCTATTATTTTGCTAGAAAGTAAATAAACATTAGCAATGAGTACGCAGATATTAATGTTTGGCTTGGATTTGTACATGGACGCCAAAGTGATAGGAGTCTTGAGTTTCTGCCACAGTGGTAGGAGTTTTGAGCTTCTGCCAATGTGACAGGAGTCCTGAGCAAAGTGGGCTCAACAAAAAAGGAGTTTTGAACACAAACACTTGTACTTGAGCATGTGCAGTATCAGTACTTTGGATGTCACAAATTTGTTCTACCAACTAAAACCAGTCTGATGAAGTAAAATTACCTTAGTCTCTTGAAAAAACCCACCTGCCACGAAAAGTTCATCTGACATTATTCAGCTTGCTTTCTTCTATCACTGAGAAATAAAATAATTATTCTTAAAAGTTAGCAGTGCTTATCATTGAGACAGTATTTGATTGTTTATATTGATTAAAAGTATTTTTTTTAGATATAGTTTTATATATATTATATTATAACATATATAATATAATAATCAAGATATTTGTCCTTAATATGGATTATCAGTGCAATCTATAATGGTACAAAGAACAAATGATCCAAAAGAACTTTTGGGGTCATTTTCCAGATTATTGAAAAGCTCAATTGGAACCAGGACAATGGCTGTTGCACTGTATGTTTCTGAAGGCACCATTTACATTGCAATCAAAGTTGTACTTGTCACCTTTGTGCAGTATTGTGTGTTGATTTTGTCCAAATTTAGATTTATTCTCATGCACAAAATGGGATGAAATTTCTTGGTTTTAAACAAAGCAAATTATCATTTTGATTGCCTCAGTGGGAGGAGTAATTTCTGAAATTATTTATGATGTAAGCAAAGCTGTGCATCATTTCTGAAGTATATGCTTTATTGTACATTAGTCAGTTTGTGCTGCATCATTTGTTCTACAGTAGTGTAGAGGACTAGGAGAATAAAGAATTCAGCAGTCAAATTACAAGGATTTCTGTTGAAGGATAGTACATCGCATGATAAATTTGTTAGTTCCACTTGGTGGACTACATAGTTTTTTGTGTGGATAGTTTGCATTTCTTTATTTGATGGTGTTGATCAGGGCCAGATTTAGCTACAGCTTAGGGCCTCAGTCTGAAAGGGCCTCTCACATTTTTTAAAAATTTGTTACAATTTTATTATAATTTATATTTAAGTAATAATTTAACCTGTAACTTTTTGCATAATATGTTCGCCTTTATTATCTATGCCATATATTTTATATAAATTATATAATTGACATTGTAATGTATTTTGCAAAATATTGCAAAGTTCAGTTGTTACACAGTCTTATTCTCTGTTAAGACTTACCAAATAGGGCCTTTACAGTTCCCATAGCTTAGGACTTCACCATGTCTAAATCTGGCATGGTGGTGGTGAGGTAGTAATTTTATCCATTCCGGCAGGCACTGCTGCCACATGCCAGCATCATGGTGTCATGTAAAGTACTAAATCCATATTTACTTTGTTCCTCGGGAACGGTCCTGCTGCAGTGTTGGAGTGCAGAATAATTCAGCAATGATATAGTAGCTGACTGCTAAATTTTGTCTCATCTTTGACAAATGTCACAAAAGGTGAAACTAAGCAGCTTTTCAAGGGGTGGGGGTGAAATGAACATCCTTTGAGATTAAAGGCCAATGAGATCAAAGTCTGCTTCAGATGAGACAGTTCAGGTTTGTTGATCTGGAAGTATTGTTGCTATGCATGAAATGTCATCAGATTCAGTGTGATAATAAATATCTTCATGGATTTGAAGGTCAAAGGAAATAGTGGTCATTTGGTAACATTTGTCACCAAAACTGATTTAATGTTTCTGTGATAGACATCTGACTTTGAACCACATTCATCAGTGTACATTGGATGGTTTATGGGGACATATGATGCAGTCAAAGGTCAAAGGTGAACATCAAAAGGTGAGTTGTTGCTAGTATTAGGAATAAATTGGTGAAAGTTTTATGCAGTGGCCAAATCTTTTCCTGTCATAAATGGATTATTAGCATTGGGTTGTATATTTAACAGTGGCATTGAAGCAGACCCAACAAATGGTCAAATAGGTCACAGTGGTTATTTGATAGTGTTGTACTAATGTCAGTGATGTTGTTACTGGTGAGGCACTAAATTTTTATATTTTTTAAAAAAGACCTGTTTAACATGGATACAGTCTCTTTGAAAATGATATGATAGATAATACTTGCATGCCATCTGTAGTTGCTTATAAGTCAATTCACACTGCAAACAGCAAATATCCTGATATGCCCTAGCATAAAGTACCTGCAGATCAGGGTCTGTTTTGTTTGTTTCACTGATTATTCCTAACAAACTGCACAGAGCCAGATCTGATGGTGTATTCTGTAATGGCAGATGTAGGTCTCTGCAGTTTAAAGTTGGGCTTATCTGCGAGTACATACAGTAATAAACAGACCACTATTTGGTTTGAAATAGACCTGTTAATGTAGATACCATCTATAGATCTATTTACCTGTATATATTTTAGGTCTTATGAACATTGCTAATTATCACATTTATAACTAGATTACTCTTTGCTTTGAAGCAGTCCTGTCACTTGGATGCTTTATAAGACTCTTGGACACTATTAATATTGATGAGGTTTGTACATTCTGTTTTAAAGTGTCCTTGGAAGTTATTCCTGTTGCTTTGCACTCCAAAGTCGACTTTGTTTTGAAATATGATTTATTTGAATTAAGATTATGTGTTTTAGATTTGTAACATAGCCATAACAATTTTGGTCATATTGTTGCGGTGTCTGCAGTGTGGCAGTTACAGTGAGGTCTAGCACTTGGGTATCATGCCACAGACATATATCATGATGTCCCGTCCAGTCACATTATCCTGACACCAGGCTGACCAGTCCTAACACTGACCTCTTAATGCTGAGCACTTCAAGAGGATGCTACTAGTACCATTTTACAGGTCTTTGGTATGACTCGTTCAAACCTATGACCTTCTGTGAATCAAGATTATAATTGTATCCAAAAATTTGAATATTTGCCATTAAAAGACTAATGCTTTCTGACCTATATTTATCAAGAATGTAGATTAGAGTATGCTTAAGTATTTTCTATTAGTTGATTTGTCTGTTTTCATATAAACAAGTGCCTGTGATTAATCAGAATAAAATTATATAAAATTAAGTACTTTTAATTGTCATGCATTGTTTTTCCTTGCATACAGCGTATGAAAATATAATTATCAGTGAAAATTCCTGGCAAGATGGTAAGGCGATTTATTGGGGTGGGTGAATTTTCATATTATCGGTGTGAAGATCTCTGGCATGCTCAATTTCGAGGGCCTAGCTATGTTATCCTAGTGTTATATTTTAAGTTGGGGCTTTTATTTTGAGATAGAGCTGTATTTTCAATTGCAGATCCCATCTTTAGTTTGAGTTATATCTTAAATTGATGATTCCATCTGGAGTTTGAGTTTCATGCTAAAGGTATTTTGAAAATACAGCATATAGTCCAACAATTTTTTGAACATGTTTAAATTCTTTCAAGCGTGAAAATGAGACATGCTTTCAAAATCTTACTTTTTAGAACTATACTTAATAGTTATACTGGTCATAGAGCATAATAGCTTGTGTGATGGCCTTTGTATCCCATGTCCTGCATTCAGCATCCATCATCTTGTGTGATGGCCTTTGTATCCCATGTCCTGCATTCATCATCCATCAGCTTGTGTGATGGCCTTTGTATCCCATGTCCTGCATTCAGCATCCATCATCTTGTGTGATGGCCTTTGTATCCCAGGTCCTGCATTCAGCATCCATCATCTTTTGTAATGGCCTTTGTATCCCATGTCTTGCGTTCAGCATCCATCATCTTGTGTGATGGCCTTTGTATCCCATGTCCTGCATTCAGCATCCATCATCTTGTGTGATGGCCTTTGTATCCCATGTCCTGCATTCAGCATCCATCATCTTGTGTGATGGCCTTTGTATCCCATGTCCTGCAGTCTGCATCCATCAGCTTGTGTGTAGGGGCCCCGAGTGGCTGAGTGGTCTAAAGCGCTCTCCGTTATGGATCACTGCCATCTCACCTCTGTCTGTGTGGGTTTGAGTCTCGGATTTGGCTAATGTGGGTATGTGAGTAAGCTTGCCAGTAACTTTTCGTGGGTTGGTGGTTCTTTCTGGGGTTTTCCAGGGTTCTTCCTCCACCATTAATACTGGCTGCCATGTATAGCCTATCGTGTGCTAAAAAATGGCGTTAAACCCTACAACAACTACAACAACAAATCAGCTTGTGTGATGGCCTTTTTATCTCATGTCCTGCATTCAGCATCCATCATCTTGTGTGATGGCCTTTGTATCCCATGTCCTGCATTCAGCATCCATCAGCTTGTGTGATGGCCTTTGTATCCCATGTCCTGCATTCAGCATTCATCATCTTGTGTGATGGCCTTTGTATCCCATGTCCTGCATTCAGCATCCATTGTCTTTTGTGATGGCCTTTGTATCCCATGTCATGCATTCAGCATCCATCATCTTGTGTGATGGCCTTTGTATCCCATGTCCTGCATTCAGCATTCTTCAGCTTGTGTGATGGCCTTTGTATCCCATGTCCTGCATTCAGCATCCATCATCTTGTGTGATGGCCTTTGTATCCCATGTCCTGCATTCAGCATCCATCAGCTTGTGTGATGGCCGTTGTATCCCATGTCCTGCATTCAGCATCCATTGTCTTTTGTGATGGCCTTTGTATCCCATGTCCTGCATTCAGCATCCATCATCTTGTGTGATGACCTTTGTATCCCAGGTCCTGCGTTCAGCATTCTTCAGCTTGTGTGATGGCCTTTGTATCCCATGTCCTGCATTCAGCATCCATCAGCTTGTGTGATGGCCTTTGTATCCCATGTCCTGCAGTCTGCATCCATCAGCTTGTGTGTAGGGGCCCCGAGTGGCTGAGTGATCTAAAGCGCTCTCCGTTATGGATCACTGCCATCTCACCTCTGTCTGTGTGGGTTTGAGTCTCGGATTTGGCTAATGTGGGTATGTGAGTAAGCTTGCCAGTAACTTTTCGTGGGTTGGTGGTTCTTTCTGGGGTTTTCCAGGGTTCTTCCTCCACCATTAATACTGGCCGCCATGTATAGCCTATCGTGTGCTAAAAAATGGCGTTAAACCCTACAACAACTACAACAACAAATCAGCTTGTGTGATGGCCTTTTTATCCCATGTCCTGCATTCAGCATCCATCATCTTGTGTGATGGCCTTTGTATCCCATGTCCTGCATTCAGCATCCATCAGCTTGTGTGATGGCCGTTGTATCCCATGTCCTGCATTCAGCATCCATTGTCTTTTGTGATGGCCTTTGTATCCCATGTCCTGCATTCAGCATCCATCATCTTGTGTGATGACCTTTGTATCCCAGGTCCTGCATTCAGCATTCTTCAGCTTGTGTGATGGCCTTTGTATCCCATGTCCTGCATTCAGCATCCATCAGCTTGTGTGATGGCCTTTGTATCCCATGTCCTGCAGTCTGCATCCATCAGCTTGTGTGTAGGGGCCCCGAGTGGCTGAGTGAACTAAAGCGCTCTCCGTTATGGATCACTGCCATCTCACCTCTGTCTGTGTGGGTTTGAGTCTCGGATTTGGCTAATGTGGGTATGTGAGTAAGCTTGCCAGTAACTTTTCGTGGGTTGGTGGTTCTTTCTGGGGTTTTCCAGGGTTCTTCCTCCACCATTAATACTGGCCGCCATGTATAGCCTATCGTGTGCTAAAAAATGGCGTTAAACCCTACAACAACTACAACAACAAATCAGCTTGTGTGATGGCCTTTTTATCCCATGTCCTGCATTCAGCATCCATCATCTTGTGTGATGGCCTTTGTATCCCATGTCCTGCATTCAGCATCCATCAGCTTGTGTGATGGCCTTTGTATCCCATGTCCTGCATTCAGCATTCATCATCTTGTGTGATGGCCTTTGTATCCCATGTCCTGCATTCAGCATCCATCAGCTTGTGTGATGGCCTTTGTATCCCATGTCCTGCATTCAGCATCCATTGTCTTTTGTGATGGCCTTTGTATCCCATGTCCTGCATTCATCATCCATCATCTTGTGTGATGGCCTTTGTATCCCATGTCCTGCGTTCAGCATTCT
Organism: Sinohyriopsis cumingii; assembly: GCA_028554795.2. Classification (NCBI taxonomy): domain Eukaryota; kingdom Metazoa; phylum Mollusca; class Bivalvia; order Unionida; family Unionidae; genus Sinohyriopsis; species Sinohyriopsis cumingii. The sequence goes on along the minus strand of CM068827.1, from coordinate 52,446,321 downwards.
TCAGCTTGTGTGATGGCCTTTGTATCCCATGTCCTGCATTCAGCATCCATCAGCTTGTGTGATGGCCTTTGTATCCCATGTCCTGCATTCAGCATCCATCATCTTGTGTGATGGCCTTTGTATCCCATGTCCTGCATTCAGCATCCATCAGCTTGTGTGATGGCCTTTGTATCCCATGTCCTGCATTCAGCATCCATCATCTTGTGTGATGGCCTTTGTATCCCATGTCCTGCATTCAGCATCCATCAGCTTGTGTGATGGCCTTTGTATGCCATGTCCTGCATTCAGCATCCATCATCTTGTGTGATGGCCTTTGTATCCCATGTCCTGCATTCAGCATCCATCAGCTTGTGTGATGGCCTTTGTATCCCATGTCCTGCATTCAGCATCCATCATCTTGTGTGATGGCCTTTGTATCCCATGTCCTGCATTCAGCATTCTTCAGCTTGTGTGATGGCCTTTGTATCCCATGTCCTGCATTCAGCATCCATCATCTTGTGTGATGGCCTTTGTATCCCATGTCCTGCATTCAGCATCCATCAGCTTGTGTGATGGCCTTTGTATCCCATGTCCTGCATTCAGCATCCATCTTGTGCCTTATTAAAAGTTTGTTATCACTGCTCCTCCTAAACTAGTGGGAGAATTGCCACCAAAGTTCACAAATATAGTTATCACATTGCTTAGTTGGTCCTAATGAAATGTTGTCCCTTGGATCCCTAATATAGCCACCATTTTGAAAATCTTTTCATTGCTACTCATAACAGATGGTCATATTGATATGGGCTTTTCACTAACGGACTTCATATAATGTCTAGTTGGTTCCAATGAAAATGGTGCTGATCTGACACCCAATATAGCAGCCATGATGGCCAATCAGAATATTTTGTTATTGTTATTTCTTCTGAATGGGAAGTCATATAAACATGGGGCATTTGACCAAAATACTGATTGTGATGTCAGGTTTGTCTGTATCAGTGGTTCCCAAAGTGGGTTTACTGAGAGGGGTGCTAATGCTGAATAATGCTTTTTACTGAGTGCTGTAGGGCATGCTGAGGATAACCAATGGCCCCAGAAAAGTTTGGGAACCACTGGACTGTATGAAAATGGTGCCATTCTGATGCCCAATATAGTCACTGTGGCAACCACCTTGAAAATCTTGTTATTGCTACTCTTAAATGGAAAGGCATATCAACATGGAATTTTCACCAGAAGATTTCTTATGGTGTTTAATTCATTATAAAAGAAAATGATACCAATCTGACAGCATTTAGGCACTCCAGCAGCAGTCTTTAAAATAATAATATCACTGTTCATCCTGAATGGATGGTCATATTTAACCAGATGAAATGGTGTTGTCTTGGATTCTTGAATCTTACATCCAGTATATCTACCAGATGAAATGCTGTTGTCATGGATTCCATGAAATTCATTTTTGACAGTAGAGTGTACCGTCTCATGTTAATATCTGCCTTATTTTGTGCACATTATAGATGTACTAAATCAAATAATGGTGAACTTTTCGTAATTCAAAGGTTATTTTGTTTAATGTAATCTGAAGTCTAAAAAATGGTAAGTAATACCTACTTTGATTTTAGAGCAAACAAAAATGTTTGCTGTTGCATCAACATTTTATAAATTTCATTTCTTGGAAAATAGTTAAAAATTGTACATCTTGTGCGTACATAAAGACCAGGAAATAAAGATCACAAAAAGTAACATCATTCACCTTTTTTTTTTTAAATCCTTGATTTAAAGCCATTAACAAAATCAACAGTTTGATAAAATATCATTAGGTAGACCACAGTCTCAGAAATTGCTGAAAATCTAGTGTTAAGCTTGTATAAATTAAATGAAGACTTAAAACAGCAACATCTTGGTGAAATGGTGTTATGTAGATCTATATTGTATGATTCATATTTGCCTGTAATTGGGGCTTGTGGAAGGAGTATTTTTGTACCTGAATTTTGTTGTGATTGTAAGTAGTAAATAAAATGTTAACTAAAAATTTGATTTTAAGACCTAGCCATGTTTACAAGTTAGTGGAATTTTAGATAAGAATAATTATTTTTCCAGACCGATGTAATGTATCATAGGTCAAGTGGGCATTCATCATATAGGACACATCATAAACAAACAATTCATTCCCATCTTGAATCAGAGTTTATGGTTCATATATAATTCTAGATGAATTATTTATTTTATCATTCATTAGAATTAACTAAGTATTCATTGACTGTGAATTATTAATACATTACTTTGGATTTTTGTGAATTCAAGCAAAGACATTCTGGATTACATTATTGGTATACCAGGACTGCCAAGACTTGGTACATCAGGGCATTCAAGATCATTGGAATTCATTCAGAACATACTATACTTTTGGACTTGTGATAGGACATTTAAAGTTATTTTGGAATTTAATTCACAATACTCTGTCTTTTGAATTTTCATTCTGAGAAATAATCATTTGATGAATTTTATTTAAATTGTTGCTTTCACTTCCTTTCTGTTATTAAATGTCTTAAGACCTAGAGTAGTAACATTGGAAACTCATTTAAACTGTGAAAATTACCAGATCTTTTCTGTTTGCAAATTGATATCAAAGAAAAAATTCTTCTCATGCAGTTTATTGTATTTACTGAGTTTTAAAAAAGTAATTTGAATTGTTGTATTTACCGAGTTTTAAAAAAGTAATTTGAATTGTTGCTGCTAAGACATCAAGCTCACCTGCAGCTAAACTGCATAGTTTGAAGTTCATTTATATCAGTATACCACAGACTAGTCAGAAAATGTTACAGTGAACAATTTTGTAAAAGTTTTCATTCTGGGCAAGTATAAAAACTGCAGATTCTTCAAGCCCTAAATAAAAAAACAAGTACCAGCAATCACATTTTTGTCAAGCATATAAATGTAAGTTTTTTAAAACATTTTGATTTTCCTTGTAATATTTAATATTTATCAATACTACTACTACTACTATTAATAATAATAATAGTGTATTCATTAAAAGAGATAACTGTATTTGAGTACAACTAATCACCCTTGAGACCCTCTAAAACAAATTACAAGTCATATTTCATATTAAGGCAAAGTGTCTTCATGCAAGTTACCTTTCTTATCTCTTGTCAAAATAAAATATAAAAAAGTAACATTACTAAAATAATGTGTGGAGGAAGATTTAATTGCACATATAAATTACTAATTCATCCCTATTTTGAGTCAACTTTAAGTATACATAGCAGCTGGTGATTACTTCAGACGTATCATCAGACCATTTTTCAGAAATGTAGTATATAGTCAAGTTTGTGTCGTACTTTGTTTTTAATATATATATTTTATACATTACTTCAAAGAATATGTTAAATACAAGACAAAAATCAATAAATTTCTCAGGGTAGTATTATAGTCAATCCCAGACCTAGAAAAAACGAGATTGATTCTTCAAAACAGTTGTAAAGACATCCATGTTCATTATTTGTTACTATGCAGGTTTGAATTATTGCATAATATTTTTTAAAGGGTTCAATCAAATCAGCAGATTGAATGTGAGCAGGAAGCGAGTCCTGTATGCTGGTCCCCAAATACTGCAGAATTGTCGTAATAGTGTTTTTAGAAATTGATCTTAGGCTAGAGGTAGAATAATTTAGTCCTGTACTATGGAACATCTACTTTGATGCGTTTAAAAACTAGGACTACTTTCAGAAAATCTACTCTAGTCCTGTACTATGGAACATCTACTTTGATACGTTTAAAAACTAGGACTACTTTCAGAACATCTACTCTAGTCCTGTACTATGGAACATCTACTTTCAGAAAATCTACTCTATTATTATCCATTTCTAATTCTCTGAAAAAATGATATTAAGACGCTTTGCAGGTGTGGGTCGAAATAGAAATGCCCACTCTCGAAGTTGTGTATTACAGTATGTCTAATTGAAAGCTATTTCCCAATATGGCATAACAGTAGTCAGTTACTAGAAGTATATAAGCAATGTAATGGAGAATAGTGGAGCCCTTTAGCAGGTACCTAATTCTATTAAGTGATGAAATTATATATGTGAGACACCTACAGATTGAATCGCAATTAAAGACTTCTCGGGTTTCTCCAAAGGATTTTGAAAGTTGCAGTCCAGGACTGTTTCTTTGGAAAAAGTTGCAGTTCCTGCCTTAAACATAAGAGTCCCAATAATAATGCCTTTCTTTCCCCCATGCAATTCAGAACATTATGTGTGCATTGTTGTGTATGTATGTATGTATGCATGTACTCATTCATTTTGAAATAGTGTTATAATAAATTAATTGAATAAATAGGGCAGTTAATAACTGTAATAGTTATTGATATGTTTTCATTTCATCTCTAAACAAAATCCTTAAATTTTCCAAGACATTGAAAGAAGAAACAAATGACCATATTCTATTCACTTTTTTTAATTTCATCTTTAAACCAAATCAATAATTTTTCCAAGACACTGAATAAGAAACAAATGAACATTCTATTCACTTTTTTTAATTTCATCTTTAAACAAAATCAATAATTTTTCCAAGACACTGAATAAGAAACAAATGAACACATTCCATTCACTTTTTCTTTTTATCTTTAAACAACATCATTGAAGTTTCCAAGATACTGGAAGAAGATACAACTGACTACATTCCATCCACTTTTTTCATTTCATTTTTATGCATCACAGCATACTATGTTCAATTTCTTCTTAAACAACACTTTAAATAATTCTCCAGAACATGTTCAGGATCGAAATTCCCAAAAGTTCTGTCCCTTGGGTAACTGCTGCACTTTTTCTTTCATAGAAGTGACACCATGTGCTTAAAGTTAATAATGTTAGATTGTTTTTTTCTTCAGCCAATGAGAATATAATATTCCATGATTCATTCACTAATCTCAATCTTTTCCTTCATGAAAACTAGATGCAACATGTACTGATTTCTGATGGTCAGACTTGCAAGAATCATGCTCATTTGCAGCCTTATGCTTGGCACCAAAGAAATTATATAAAAATGCCTTAAAAAAAGTATATATACATTATAATCACTCGAAATGAAAATATATTTGTATATGATGTAGAAAAATGGCTGCTTTTCAGAAAATGTATAATGATTAACATGTGAGTTTGTATTCCTCAGATGAACAAAATAAAATAAGTCCTAAAATTTTTGTACTATCTTTTTAAAATACAGTATATAATAAAATGCAAATTTTCCAATCATCGTGTAAGGAATTGCGATAAAATGCAAGTGTTCCAAATATATAAGAATTTATAATTTGATGGATTAAAAGTGTGCTAAGTAATATTTATCAAAAGAGGGGTTCACATCACACATGCATGTAATTAGTATTTTCATCAAATGATCCTTTAAAAAACTTGGTAGTTTTGCAAGCCACATTTTTGGTTTGAGATTTTGGTCATTTCAACTTTCCAAGGTTACATACAAGGAAATGTGTTGAAGTGGGATTGCATGAGAAAGTTGTTATGTGTGAATGTTGAGCAATATATGTATGACTCATTTAAGTTTTACTGAGCAATCTTTGAGTTTTTGCGACATTATCCATGATATAGAGTACAATATCCACATTAAATTTATATTACATTTAATTAATTGATGTATTTTTTATTTTTCTTTCATTGTTTATATCATGCTGAAGAAAAGGGAAAATACTTCTCCAAGTACACACCAAGCAAATGACCCAGGCAGGGTTGAAAATGAAAACCTTCTATTATGAGTCCAATACTCCAGCCACTGAGCTAATGTGGTGTCTATGTGCAAGTTAATGCAGGACTATCTATCCAAAGTAAAGCACAAATGAAAAATCTCATGAGAAAAAATTTATATTTACTTTCAGAAAGAAAATAACATATTGTCAAACTTCTCAGCACACATAGTGTGCATGTAAAGTCCCAAAGAATCTTTTAGAAAAACAAATTATTTAAAAAAATTTAAATCAAACCTTTTTGATTACAATTTATTTTTAGTTATTGTGATTGAAATCAATAGTAAAATTGCACTAGATAAGTCAATTCCAAATTTATGGCTACAGCAGATGAAATACTAAGTTAATTACTTTCCACATTTACCAGGCATGGCTACAGCAGATGAAATACACTATATGAATTGATGTCCTATTCAGCAGGCATTTAACTGGCTGATTATGTTGCTTCATTTGTTGATACTTTTTAATAACAGGGTTAGTAGCATATTTCTGTAAAAAAAATTCAGGTTTTTCAAGTTTCAAAATCATGTTTTTCAAGGTGCATTATTACATTAATTTTAAAGGATTCATAAATTAAACTGTATGTACACACAAGTTACTACTTACTATTACTTCATATGAGGAACATTTCTTACAATTAAAAAAAAATCATGAAGTCAAGAGTATTATCATTGATGTCATTCCCATTAATACTAAACATCTTACATCTGGGCATTAGAATAATGTACAGTCACTGATGTCATTCCCATTAATACTAAACATCTTACATCTGGGCATTAGAATAATGTACAGTCACTGATGTCATTCCCATTAATACTAAACATCTTACATCTGGGCATTAGAATAATGTACAGTCACTGATGTCATTCCCATTAATACTAAACATCTTACATCTGGGCATTAGAATAATGTACAGTCACTGATGTTATTCCCATTAATACTAAACATCCTACATCTGGGCATTAGAATAATGTACAGTCACTGATGTCATTCCCATTAATACTAAACATCCTACATCTGGGCATTAGATTAATGTACAGTCACTGATGTCATTCCCATTAATACTAAACATCTTACATCTGGGCATTAGAATAATGTACAGTCACTGATGTCATTCCCATTAATACTAAACATCTTACATCTGGGCATTAAATTAATGTACAGTCACTGATGTTATTCCCATTAATACTAAACACCCTACATCTGGGCATTAGATTAATGTACAGTCACTGATGTCATTCCCATTAATACTAAACATCTTACATCTGGGCATTAGAATAATGTACAGTCACTGATGTCATTCCCATTAATACTAAACATCTTACATCTGGGCATTAGAATAATGTACAGTCACTGATGTCATTCCCATTAATACTAAACATCTTACATCTGGGCATTAGAATAATGTACAGTCACTGATGTCATTCCCATTAATACTAAACATCCTACATCTGGGCATTAGAATAATGTACAGTCACTGATGTCATTCCCATTAATACTAAACATCTTAATCTGGGCATTAGATTAATGTACAGTCACTGATGTCATTCCCATTAATACTAAACATCTTACATCTGGGCATTAGAATAATGTACAGTCACTGATGTCATTCCCATTAATACTAAACATCTTACATCTGGGCATTAGAATAATGTACAGTCACTGATGTCATTCCCATTAATACTAAACATCTTACATCTGGGCATTAGAATAATGTACAGTCACTGATGTCATTCCCATTAATACTAAACATCTTACATCTGGGCATTAGAATAATGTACAGTCACTGATGTCATTCCCATTAATACTAAACATCTTACATCTGGGCATTAGAATAATGTACAGTCACTGATGTCATTCCCATTAATACTGAACATCTTACATCTGGGCATTAGAATAATGTACAGTCACTGATGTCATTCCCATTAATACTAAACATCCTACATCTGGGCATTAGAATAATGTACAGTCACTGATGTTATTCCCATTAATACTAAACATCCTACATCTGGGCATTAGAATAATGTATAGTCACTGAACAATGTTCATTTGACTCTAATAACACTACACTATTTACAAAGTCCAAAATATTTTAAAGTAAATTTTTCAGTTCTTGTAGATTGTCATCAAACTGTGTTTCAAGAGCTCCAAGTTCAATGATTTTATCCTTAACACTTTTCCTCAAACTATTTGATAATTTAAATTTTCATATGGGACTCTCCTCTAACTCTGCTATTTCCTCATCCAGTGCTTTCTTTTGCATCCTCTTCTCTCTTGCTCAAGGTTTTTCCTCTGTTCATCCAAGTACATGTATATGCCGTACCTACTGTAAGCACTGCCTGCATTTATAAGCATTTTTGGTGTTATATCAATTTGGTGAATTCCACGAGCATTTCTTACACTGTCAATCCTCACTCTACTTGTAACCAGTCTTTTCCTTCATATTTACATCTTCACACTCTTTATTGGTAGAAAAACCCCTTTCAACGGTAGCCTGTCATGGGAAGACTTAATAGGACCCCCATTCAATAATTACAACTATGAAAATGAACTCTGAATAACAATATACTTTCTAAAGTGAAACCCTGCTGTAAACCCATCTGAAACCACCTATGAATATTAAATTCATGGAAAAAATCTAAATTAATGTGGGTTCCTGTACTGAGGTCTTGTCGTTTATACCCCAACCCACCCCATAAAACAAAAAAAGTAACAAAAATGTTTTTTTATATTATCACTTATTTAAAAACAGCATATTGATATTTTAAACTATTTCATATTAGATATATTAATATTTCTCTCAGCTGTATTCTATATTATTAGATTTATCTTGCTCATTGCAATTATTGTCTGTCCTATTTGCAATCAATCCCAAAAAAAAAAAAGATCCGGATCTAACAAATTTCATAATTAAGACTAAATACAGTTTCTTTTTTAAAACTTGAAGCTCCGTGTTCGCAGACATATTTCTTTCATCAAAAAATTCCATGCTTAAGGCTTCTTCTTGTTTTGCTGTCTTAGCCACAATTATGTAATTTATGAGAGCTAGGTTTCTTTTTTTTGAGCTGCATGTGACCATAGAACACTCTCTCCCACTGCATGCAAATAAATAGCCATCTGGCATAATTTGCATTTTGCAAAGCCATCTGTGAAAGATCTCATAAACCAAACTTTACATTTTTCCTTGACTAGCTACTGAAGTTGGAATCGAGAGCAAGCCATTTCAAAGCTTACAAATGATTCAAATTTAAACCATGGCAACATCCAGAAGTTCAAAACGTACAACTGCGTAGTGGCCAGTTGTGGAAATTTCCATTCTGGGACAAACTTTGTGATAGATAATTTTTTTCTCTCTCTCTTTATTCATATTTAAATCTGCAAAATGAAACTATTTATTAATTTCTTTAGGTTTCAATAAAATCAAGGCTTTTCAAGGTGCCCAGACAAAAGTTTGACTTTTAAAGGTGTTTTCAAGGCCCTGAAGGACAAATGCATTTTTCAAGGTTTTCAAGGTCCCCTACGGATCCTGTAATAAACAGTTCAATGATCAGAAAAGGTACAGCTGACATGTAACAGTTGCTAATTAATTAAGTCAGTATTTTTAACACCTTAATTGGGAACTGTGCCTCTGGGTTTCTCAGGAGTTTTACAGAGCCTTATAAAGGTAACTGTTTGATGATTCCTTCTCTGGAGAGAAATGTTCACAGAATTGTTTGGTGGAGGTTAGTGCCTAGCTGAAGCTGCATTTGTCAAGGGCACTTTTCACCATCAGACAACACTGAATTAACTGCTTCAAAGGCAGAAAGCAATGCAATGTTTAGAAAATCACATGTTGTCAAGAACATCATATAAAGTTGGCATGTGGCAATATCACGTGCTGGAACATGTGTAATGAATGTAGGCTGGTAAAGTGTTGCAAAGTCATGGGAAATATGCCCTATAAGAAATACCTGCCAATAGCCAATGGGGAAATGTATCTTCTAAACTAAATCCATATTGACAGCCAATCATAAGTAGAGAGTTTATCATGTGATATGCAACATTTCATTAGGAAGCCTGATAGACAACATACTATGAACTGATAAACTTTAAAAACAGTGGATGATAATTTACTCTAGACTTTGGGATAAAATATCTCCATAGCTGTTTGTGATAATTAAATGCAAATGTCTGGCTATTTTTATCCTGTAGAATATTTTTGTCAATTTTTAACCCTTTTCTTTGGGTAGTGGAGCTATTACTTTTACCAAGTTACATTTTGAGTAAAATTTAGTTGTTTACTTTAAAAATTTAAAAAATCTAGGCCAGCTTGTTTGGATGTAGAGTTGTGCATGTCATTGAGTGTATATCCAGTCAATCAACATTCTTATTTCTAAGTTCTGTGACTTTTTATCTTTTATGTTGCAAACAATGTCTTCCTGACAACAGACAACAAGAAATGTCATCTGCTATAGAGACCTGCCGATCTAATAAAATCATTTCAGTAAGGCATTCTATTTGTTTTCTGTAAGCTAGGCCAGTTTTCAGTAAGGTGCAACAAAACAGCATGCCCTGCTGGAAAACATGCTTTAAAAAGTGAGAAGTGTGATCTGATGCAATGATGGCAAACATTATGTTAAACTTAAAATTTGTAAAGTACATTCAAACTTGAATTACCTCCAGTACAGTTTGACAAACTGCACCTCCAAACCGTATGGAGTTTAATGGCTTCTTGCTATCGTTGAACTTATGCAATCCGTGGCTTTGTTGTGAAATTTCACGTGACGATGGTAATCATCTCTCATGCCATGAGACATGCTCAAATAAGCTCATGATGTCCAATAAATGTAACTGTTGCCCTTCCTGCATTCCCCCTCCCCAATCCAAATATTCATGTTTATTCTTCTGTAGTATTAAAACTTTTTAAAAGGCTTATTGTCCCTATCACCTTGAACATATACTGCTTGTTAAATGCCATTTTTAGAAAATGCTATAAAGGAACAGTTTGCTCATGCAGACATTTTGTGTGAAAAAATATGTGCAGTTTAAAACAGCTGAGTTACTCCTGTAAAGTTAATCTGGTTCCCTGACCAACTCACCTGTATCTAGCATGAAACCTGGATTCAAACCAAAAACACAGATAAGCCAGTATCTAGATTTTACAGCAACAATCCTATTTTCATAATGTTTACTTTATTGTCTAAGTCCATATTTTACATGTGATTTCCATAAGACTTGCAGTCAAATCATAAGGGTTGGCAGGTCTTGCTATATATTCCATATCTCTACTTATGCCCCTTTGTAATTTCCAAAGATTGTACTGTTTCAGTAGACAGTCTCTCATTGCCAAGAGAATATTACCTCTGTTGTAAAATGTATCAACACTGTCAGCAAATCAGAATGCATTAATTTATGATGGTGTGTTCCAATATGTCTAGCACTATCTCTGGACCTTGTGTAGCATTATCATCCAAATTGAAGCAGGAAGCTGTCATATACAAGACACACAGCAATATGTCCACGGTGAAGATACCTGAACTAACTCTTGGTCTGGATGCTCTCTGCCAGCTGGACAATATTTTTTGCTTGTAAAAGTAATGGCATATCAATCATTTCTCCTCTGAATGTGAAAGCACCCTGTGAATAGAATCAAAATAGGAGAATAAGTAAACACAGGAGGACGGAATGTTGAGCATCTGACCTATACCTTGGGTATCCTTCAGGGGAAGAAAAGCTGGATTCCCCATGTGAATGATAATCTCTTCTCCTATTTGCATAAGCAACACAACATAGGGTCCCTTGACCTGTCTCCTATCAAAGGTTAAGACAATGATGTTGAAATCTACAAAATTTCATTGGCAAATCCAGTGAAACTAACAGGCTGCATTGTTTGATTTAGTTGGGCCAGGTGGCTGTCAATGCTGCCATCACCAGCCTGACCAGATTCAAGGTTTGTCTCTGTGATACTAAATCTCAGAGAAAGAAATTCAAGAAGGTTGACTCTGCATGCCAGCCAATGGCTTCCACTATATCTTGGATTGAAATGTTACGTTCAAATGCAAGGCATGCAGAGATGGCTCGAATCTCATGAGTTGTAATATTCATGAGACAGCTCTGGTCTTGTGAGACCTCAGAGTACACCAACTGTATAACCCATTTCAGCCACAGAGCAAGGGCTTGATTGGTGATGTCCTGTTTTCAAGCTTTCATCAGGATGAAGATGCATTTGCACGTGCCAAGACTTGTCTCTGTACATTTCAAGAGTGCAAACCAGATCATGGCTGATGTTTTCAACCTGTCTATGGAAGAGTGGGAGCAAATGACGACTCTTTGGTTACTGATGGATGGTAACTGTTTTTGGCTACAAAGCCTGTTTGTGTCAAGAGAACCCCCAAACCATCTGATCTGAACTGAAGATACTTCACACTGGCAGGGCTGAGAGGATCCAAATGCCTGTGCAGGGGGAGTGGCAAGTTGGTGAGGTAGTTCCTCAGCTGCTTGCCTCTGAAATTCTTAAATTCATCCTCCCAAAAACAAAGGAGATACAAATGTCCATAAAGCAGGAGTATGGCATGGCTTAATCAATGTTGACATTTGTCGTGTTGGATTAGGTCTAAACTGACTGAAGGCATTGGTCATATTATTGTGAGCTGCTTAGTTATGGACCTGAGTGATCTTAGCTGTTGGGTCCCAGACGTGGCAATTGTTGGATTGTTTGGCAAGCCCGAAGATTGCCAGTGAGGCCAAAACTAACACAGAGATTGTCACCATGATCTGAACCAGATTAGAACATGATCTTATCCACTTTGTAGTACAATGGGACCGACATATGGACAGCAGCAAAATTCTTGTCATGAACCAGAAGGTCCGTACTGAAGGTGTTGGAGTGCATATGATACCAGCAAGAAGTGGAAGTCACTGGAACCTGACTTTCCAAGTAAAATACCTTATGGTGCCAAGGTCTTTGCTGACCAATTGGAGAAGAAGCAGAAAAGATGGCATCTCTTCCTCCTCCCCAAAATTAACCGATGCCTGGACCTTGTAATCCTGGGTAGTGGAATTCTTTCCACCAGGATTGTGTGTTTTTCAATGATGCTGAGAAACCAAGTTACTAATGTTTGAGTTACTGAAAATTGTACTGTACTTCAATTTTTTTTTCATCATATGCAATTGTGACCTTCAATTTATACATTTCAATCACATTTACTTGATAACATGGTCCCAGCTTTAAAAAAACCTGTCAGTCCATTTATACTTATTTTTAGGTTGATTCCAATAAAAAACAGCATAGACAAATGCATAATGTGCCAGCAGAGCTGGAAATATGAAGTTTGTTAGAATTATCAAGTAAAACAAACAACACGGAAGACCCTGTCCTGCTGTGGTATTATGTGATAGCAGATCATGGTCTATGTTGTTTGCATTGGTAAGTATATATGGTAGTTAAAAATACTAAAGGAAAAGCTTTTTCATAAAATGCATTATCCATTAATTTTCTCAATTCTTATACATGTCACCTAGTCAACATTTAAATCATAGCACCATTGCCCTATTAGAGGAGACTGCTACGAACCTTCCCTGATGTCTGATGTTGTTCAAAGGCCTGAATAAGCTCCCTTGCCCACTGAATTTTTTCCTGATTTGGGCAGAATGCTTCCTGTACAATTTCAATTTGTGATGGATGGATCACCTGCTTTCCTGTGTACCCCATACTAGCTCCCTCAACTGCCTGCTGTCGCAGAGATTCCTGATCTAAATAGAAGAAACTCTTAGCCCTGAATGCTATAAATACTTGGTACTATGGCCCTCTTAACATGAAAGTCGTCAATTAAGTAGTGTGTGTGTGTGTGTGTGTGTGTGTGTGATTTGGATTTTTAATGTAGCTTTAACAATTTTTCAGCCATATCCCTACGACGTCTGCAGTGTGACAGTTTATAGTGATGTCTAGCACTGGGGCATCATGTCGCAGACATATAGCATGATGCCCCACCCAGTCACATTATCCTGACACCAGGCCAACCAGTCCAATTAAGTAGTCAAACAACCTCAAATACTATGCAAACAACGTAATTTTGGTCAACATTTAAAAAAATATGAATGGCTTATCATCATTTCTTAAAGTACTAAATTCACATTTTTTAATCTGTAAATATAATCAAATGTTTGTCATTGTACTCTTACATGAATTGAGCTCAAGGTTCACTCAAATTAAGAAGACGTGTGAGAACATGGTCTCATCATTAAAATTTAAACAGGTTTTAATTAAAAAGTTGTAAATTTTTCCAGGTAAACCATTATGTAACATGTCCAAAGACAAATAATTGGTCCAAATAGGAGACGAAACCATTTGAAAAACACGAAGAAACAAATCATCTGAAAAAGATTTTCATGCAGATGGTCGAACAGACATTGTCACTACTAATCTTACAGTCTCAATCGTGTATTTTACGATGTAGATGGTTTTCTACAGTGTCCTCCACCTCCAGTACCAAATTATGCATAAATGCCACTGACAGACGATCATAAAGTTGACAAAATTTGTTGTAACACAAAATAAATTCAAACTTAAAATCAGATTAAAAATAGGCTAATAAAATATACATTAAGTTCAGAATAACAAAATCCAAACACTTCAGAGTTCACAATCGTGTACTGTTAATATGAAACTGAATTGCATTTAACTTGTCAGTCTACATTAGAAATCTGCGGTAGATTAACAGAAATGTTTTTTTCTTTTTTGAAAGATATGAAACTTTATTTAAATTTACTACCATACATAATGCATGGTCATTACATTAAATCATTATAAAGTAAAACCTATCAAAGACCCTAAAGGGACCATAGAATTGTATATTTTGTGAACAGGTGTCACACAACAGACGTTAAATATGAAAGCAAAATAAAATAAGCACAGTTTTCTATTAAATTTGGATGTTTAATAAGACTGTAATGTAATTATACCTTTGCTAAGATTGTTTGACACTATAATTATACCTTTGCTAAGATTGTTTGACACTGTGATTAGTACTTTTGCTGAGTAAGTCTGTTTACACAATAAGCAATACCTTTATTTACTAGGTTGCACTGTAATTAATAGATTTGTTTACTAAGACAGGTTATGCTATGCCCTTATTTACTAAGACTAGTTACACTGTAATTAGCATTGTTTACAAAGACTGGTTAGACTGTAATTTATACTTTTGTTTACTAAGACAGGTTACAGTGTAATTAATACCACTAAGACTGGTTTTACAGTAATTAATACCTTTGTTTACTAAGACAGGTTACAGTGTAATTAATACCACTAAGACTGGTTTTACAGTAATTAATACCTTTGTTTACTAAGACTGGTTACAGTGTAATTAATACCACTAAGACCGGTTTTACAGTAATTAATACCTTTGTAGTCAATATGCACCATGTCTATAGCCTGTAGTCTGAAAGCTTTGGCTGCGGTGACAACCTTCTGTCTGGCATACAGTAGCTCCCTAGAGTCTTTGCTTCGTACAGCACCTACAAATTTTTTTAGAGTCACATTACATTTCTTAAATAAGACACATGTAAAACACAATGCTGATAATATTAATTTGATTGAAAATCCCATGTTGATACAACCATCAGTTTAAAATCCCATGTTGATACAACCATCAGTTCAAAATCTCATGTTGATACAACCATCAGTTAAAAATCCCATGTTGATACAACCATCACTTCAAAATCCCATGTTGATACAACCATCACTTCAAAATCCCATTTTGATACAACCATCACTTCAAAATCCCATTTTGATACAACCATCACTTCAAAATCCCATTTTGATACAACCATCACTTCAAGAAGAATAGGTGTAACAAGATGGCCACCATGTCAGCCAAATTGGAGCAGCACCATTTTAATTTAAGACCAACTAGAAAGCATATGAAGAAGTAATTTAATGAAAACCTCTTGTGAACATTACAATCCATTCTGGAACTGAAATAATAAAAAGATTTTCAAGATGGCTGCCATGGTGGAAATACTGATTGTATAATTGGCACTACAGGGTTTAGAGTGAAAATGTTTGGGAAGTTTCGTGGCAATCTTTCAAGTAGTTCAGAAGGAGCAGTGACTATAAACTTTGACAAATAGAGCAAGAACCTGTCTACATCTTAGTACTGATAAATGCATGTATATTGCTAGGGTCTAATATTACCCACTGATCCTCCATGTTTAATATAATATTCACATAAACAAAAGAGCTGTAAATTGGCCTTATCAAGCAGTACTGTGAAAGTGTGTCACAATAGACTCTGTAATGACTCAAGGAGGAAAGTTTGACCTAGATATGAAGTTTTTCACAATGGTGTTGCACTTAAGATTCAAAAGCAAGACACTTTGTCCCCCATCATCCAACTTTGGAGGACACAGCATTTTAGAGGGACAAAGGTCAATTGAAGTATATAATGCATCAGTAGTGCTAAAAAGTGAGCAAGAATGACACCTTAACTTTGTTGTCTGTACTGTATTATTATAGAACACAGTAAATGTTTTATCATCTCCTCAAGTAACTCATGAAAACATTAACATGTCTTAATATCTGGTTAATCTGAAAAGAGCTGCATCATGGAAGTTTCCATTCCAAATCTTGTTCTCATTTGTCTTTAGTATTTACTCAATGCTAACACTGTTTAGTGTAATAATACTCATATTTTCTTAATTATTTTTACAATGAATTAATCATTAATTAAATGGCATTGTGTATTTGTACAAATTTTGTCTCTTTTGTTGTTATTCATATTATCTCAAAATGAATTAAATGGGCACTAGAAGGATTAAATATCAACAGTGCCTCATTCTGCTCTCACACCAGAGTATATTTCTAGAAGAGTCATAGCTGTATTTATGCCAGTTTCTAAAAAACTACATAAAAGATCAACAGGATTGCAAGAAAATCAACAGGAGTGCATGAAAATCAATAGGAATGCATACAAGTCAACAGGAATGCATGAAAGTCAATAGTCATTGGAATGCATGAAAATCAACAGGAATACATGAAAATCAACAGAACTGCATTAAAATCAACAGGAGTGCATGAAAATCAATAGGAATGCATACAAGTCAACAGGAATGCATGAAAGTCAATAGTCATTGGAATGCATGAAAATCAACAGGAATGCATGAAAGTCAACAGGACTGCATTAAAATCAACAGGAGTGCATGAAAATCAACAGGAGTGCATGAAAATCAGCAGAAATGCATGAAAGTCAGCAGGAATGCATGAAAGTCAACAGGAATACATGAAAATCAACAGAACTGCATTAAAATCAACAGGAGTGCATGAAAGTCAACAGGAATGTATACAAGTCAATAGTCAGCAGGAATGCATGAAAATCAACAGGAATACATGAAAGTTAAGAGGACTGCATGAAAAGTCAACATGAATGTGTAAAAAGTCAAGAGTAATACATGAAAGTCAAGAGGAATGTGTAAAAAATCAACAGGAATTCATGAAAATCAATTGGAATGTATGAAAGTCATGCATCACAATTTCAAGTCTGATTTTAATTCTTCAATTAACCCTTCTTGATTCAGAAACATCTGAACCCTTTTTCAACTGGATGGGTGAATTGCAGTCCTAAATTTTCAGTTCTAGAACAGACCATGATGTACAACAGCATAACCACCTGAATCTATGTTATTAATGCTCTACTACTCCAAATAGAAAGATAATGGCAAAGTATGAAACAGCAAACAAGTGTAAATGATGTTCCCATGTGATAATGATGTTCCCATGTGATAACGATGTTCCCATGTGTAAATGATGTTCCCATCGGAGCACATGCAATAAAAAGTAAAGAAGAATAAGTGATGTTCCCATCTGAGTGCATGCAATACACAGCAAACAAGTGTATATGTTTCCATCTGAGTGCAAGCAATACAGAAAACATTAGTGTATATGATGTTCCCATCTGAGCGCATGCAATACACAGCAAGCAAGTGTAAACAATGTTCCCATCTGAGTTCATGCAATACACAGTATTTTAAGTCTGGAAGAAAGGTCCATACCAATATCTGCACAGAAATCATCTGATCCAAACACAAGTCCATCAAGGCTGAATGTCTTGGACTTGAAAGATAATTCCACTCCCTTCCTACAGATGTCTTTGAGATCCAGCAAGGCCAGGGCGCTTTCAATGAATATCACCAATGACAGCTTTTCCACAATATCCCGATCACATAATGAGGAATCGAGCAGCTTGCTTAGCTGGAAAAAGTATTCACTTGTCTTTAAACGTGTAAAAATTAACAATGGTTTTGTTTTAATATGACTTTTAATGTCCCCTACACAAAGTAACCTTGAAAGTATAGCTCATAAAATAAATGATTCTATAAATGACTCGGTATTATTTGATTTTGATGTTTTACAGCACAGTACCACAAGTAGGTTATTCTGAGACAAAATGGAGTAATGTGCCTTGCCAAAGGACATGCCACATCAGCCAATCCAGGTTGATTTCATGGTAGGATCTGAATCCACAACCTTTCAGTTGAAGTCCAGCAACTGTTTCAAAGTAGCGACTTTTCATCCAACATTTCCAATGATGAGTTTGTCTAAATGTTTCATGTTTGTCTGAAACCTATGACTGAATGTTACCCTGAAACAAGGTTTCCATCAAATGTACTCTGTGACATGCATTTTAATTCTGATAAGGCCAGCTAGATAGAAACTCTCCTTGATTGAGAGACTGAATATGATTGGTTCTTATGCAATTAGCTAAAACATTTAGGCCAATGGGTTACTGTTGTGAGTGATATAAATTTATAGTTTTTAGTCATTTTTCTTATTCTGCCAAAAAAATTGAAAACAGTGACTTATCTTGTTAGTATGATTTCATTTCAAGGTCATGGTGCTACAGCTCATTCAATTTCTGCACTATAAAAAATGAACAAAGGACACAAGTCAGAGCTGCAAATATCATGGCAGAGCCTGAAAGCAATGGTGGTCTGAGGTACGGGACCTGCAATTTTTCCAGTTGGACCCAAAAGATAAACTCTGCAGAAGTCCCTTGGACATTCAACTTGTCCAAGAAATGGAAATTAAAAATATTCTTCTGCAGTCTCATGACTGTTTCTTAAACAAAGTGTAAAATGTCGTGTTCACACATTTAAAGAACACTGGAAAACAAATTGGGTCGAACGTGATTGGGATACAGGAATAATATGTTCAACCTATTTAAAGTTCCCAGATTTAGACAACACCCTATACTGTGGTACAACAAATTTAAAGGTTGATTTAACTTCAGTTATATTACTCTCCAGTCCTGTGACAGTGAAAACAAAGAACATTCAAGACTATTGGACATTTTTATTCATATCAGTAAAGAAAGTAAACTGCATTGTTTAAAAATAACTTTTTTTATTTACTAAAGCTTGTACATAAAACTATGCTTTTGTATTCAATTTTTTGTTACTCACAACAGCACTTCAACTTGGACCTGTTTATATTCCTGTCAGAGAATCGCCATAAAACTTTACAAACACAACTGTTTCAAGGTCTACTTGGTCCCAAAAAAACATAATATTGCTAATGCATCCAATATGGTTGCCACAGCAGCCGTCTTGAAAATCTTGTTATTGCTACTCCTAAATGGTCTAATAAGCATGGAGTTTTCACTAAAATACCTCTTACAGTGTCTAGCTGGTACCAGATACAAATGGGATTCATCTGATATTCAATATCTGCCACCATGACAGCCATCTCGAAAATCATGTCAAATTGGGGTTTTCACTAACAGACTTTATATATCTCAGTAGTTGGTTTTGAAAGAAAGGGTGTCAATCTGATGCCAGTAAAACTGCTATGGGAGCCCTCATTAAAATCGTGCTATTGCTACTTATACTGAACAAAAAGTCATATCTGGTATTTTACCAGAACACTTCCTATGATGTCTAGTTTGTCAGACAGCCTTATGGCTACCACACTGGTCATCTTATGGCTACCACACTGGTCATCTTGAAAATCTTGTTTTTGCTGTTCCTCTTGAATGTAAAGTGATATCAGCATGGGGTTTTCACTGAAGACCTCCAATGGTACCAAGTCACTCTAAAATAAAACTGTGCTGATCTGATATCCAATATGGCCTCCACAATGGCCATCTTGAAAATCTTAGTTATTGCTTGTAAATGGAAAGTCACATCAGCATTAGGATTTCACCATAGGACTTCTTATGATATCTAACTGGTACTAAATGAAAATAATCAAATATGGCCATAGGGCAGGCTTTTTGAAAATCTTTATATTGCTAAATGGAAAGTCACATCGTGATGGATTATAATTATACCAATCTGGTCTTGAATGAAAAAACCTCAAAAAACGGCTGCTGCAATGAACATGTTTAAAATCTTGTATCTAATTCTCCTGAATGGATGGATGTATCAGTATGGAGTTTTCACCAAAAGTCTTCTGTGTCCAGTCTGTCTTGAATGAAACTGGTGCCAATATTATATCCAATATGGTGCCACAGAGCTTAATGTGAAAATCGTACCACTCAAGAATTATAGAGCTGGTTTCAACAGCAATTAAAAAAAGAAATGGTCATAACTTGAATTCCTAATACATGTAATTCTTATTAGCCAGCAGAAATTCATTCCCTTTGATGGACTCTTGGTTTTTCAATGTGCAACTGTTTTCCCGCAGAAAATTTGGGTGCGTTTAAGTTAATACTCCACTGGCTTTGTTACTTTTGGGTGTAGTTTGGGTAAATGGAAAGCACTGTGCATGTAACTATATTGATTTTCTAAACATGTACTATTTTGGAAAATTGTGTAAAAGGACAGGGGACATAATGTTAAATTCTAGTATCCTGTCTGTACTTACTACTTGTAGCTCCTGGACACTGTTCACCTTAGGTATCATTATTGTCTGAGGGAGTTTCCCTGCACTAAATACTGCCTTAATATCCTCCTCCATCAGCCCACTACTGACAGAATTGAATCTCACACAACACTCAGACCGGCCAAAATTCAACTTGTCCAGCATCCTGCAAATTGTCTCCCTTGCCTCAACCTGAAATTAAACTGTGTTTCAGCTAAAAGAGGCTTTTTATGGTTTAATCTTAATTTATTCTACAGTAATAGTGCAGTCCTCCATCACAAAAAAGCCACTCAATGTATCACAACCCCTCGTATAACATGGGTATAGTCCTCCATCACTATAAAGCCCCCTCAATATAAAACAACCCCTCGTATAACATGGGTATGGTCCTCCACTATAAAGCCCCTCAATATACAACAACCCCTAGTATAACATGGGTATCGTCCTCCATCACTATCAAGCCCCTTCAATATAAAACAACCCCTCGTATAACATGGGTGTGGTCCTCCATCACAAAAAATGCCACTCAATGTATCACAACCCCTCGTATAACATGGGTATAGTCCTCCATCACTATAAAGCCCCCTCAACATAAAACAACCCCTTGTATAACATGGGTATGGTCCTCCACTATAAAGCCCCTCAATATACAACAACCCCTCGTATAACATGGTTATGGTCCACCATCACAAAAAAGCCACTCAATATATCACAACCTTTCGTATAACATGGGTATGGTCCACCATCACAAAAAATGCCACTCAATGTATCACAACCCCTCGTATAATATGGGTATAGTCCTCCATCACTATAAAGCCCCTCAATATACAACAACCCCTTGTATAACATGGGTATAGTCCTCCATCACAAAAAAGCCACTCAATGTATCACAACCCCTCATATAACATGGGTATGGTTCTCCAACACAAAGAAAGCCACTCAATGTATCACAACCCCTCATATAACATGGATGTGGTCCTCCATCACAAAAAAGCCACTCAATGTATCACAACCCCTCGTATAACATGGGTGTGGTACTCCATCACAAAAAAGCCACTCAATGTATCACAACCCCTCGTATAACATGGGTATGGTTCTCCAACACAAAAAAAGCCACTCAATGTATCACAACCCCTCATATAACATGGGTATGGTTCTCCAACACAAAAAAAGCCACTCAATGTATCACAACCCCTCGTATAACATAGGTATGGTCCTCCAACATAAAAAAGCCACTCAATGTATCACAGCCCCTTGTATAACATGGGTATGGTCCTCCATCACAGAAAAGCCACTCAATGTATCACAACCCCTCGTATAACATGGGTATGGTTCTCCAACACAAAAAGCCACTCAGTGTATCACAACCCCTCGTATAACATGGGGATGGTCCTCCATCACTATAAAGTCCCTCAATAAACAACAGCCACTCATATAACATGGGTATGGTCCTCCATCACAAGAAAGACACTCAATGTATCACAACCCCCTGTATAACTTGGGTATGGTCCTCCATCACAAAAAAGACACTCGATGTATCACAACCCCTCATATAACATGGGTATGGTCCTCCATCACAAAAAAGACACTAAATGTATCACAACCCCTCGTATAACTTGGGTATGGTCCTCCATCACTATAAAGCCACCTCAATATACAACCTGTCGTATAATATGGGTATGGTCCTCCATCACAAGAAAGACACTTGATGTATCACAACCCCCTGTATAATATGGGTATGGTCCTCCATCACTATAAAGCCACCTCAATATACAACCCGTCGTATAATATGGGTATGGTCCTCCATCACAACAATTACACTCAATGTATCACAACCCCCTGTATAACTTGGGTATGGTCCTCCATCACTATAAAGCCACCTCAATATACAACCCGTCGTATAATATGGGTATGGTCCTCCATCACAAGAAAGACACTTGATGTATCACAACCCCCTGTATAACATGGGTATGGTCCTGATTTGCAGGCACATTATAGTATGGCAGGTCAGGATCTTTGTTGTCCGCAGTTTGATTTGACTTATTAAATGAGTATATAGTATATTTTCTAGATCACAGTAATTATTTCTATGCTAGAACTGGTAATGTCAAAATGTGAATAATTGGACTTGCATTTAGTACAAAACATACAAAATTTTACTCATAATCTCATAGGGATCTTTCATTTAGTACAAAACATACAAAATTTTACTCATAATCTCATAGGGATCTTTCATTTAGTACAAAACATACAAAATTTTACTCATAATCTCATAGGGATCTTTCATTTAGTATAAAACATACAAAATTTTACTCATAATCTCATAGGGATCTTTCATTTAGTACAAAACATATAAAATTTTACTCATAATCTCATAGGGATCTTTCATTTAGTACAAAACATACAAAATTTTACTCACAATCTCATAGGGATATTTAATTTAGTACAAAACATACAAAATTTTACTCATAATCTCATAGGGATCTTTCATTTAGTACAAAACATACAAAATTTTACTCACAATCTCATAGGGATAATTCATTTAGTACAAAACATACAAAATTTTACTCATAATCTCATAGGGATCTTTCATTTAGTACAAAACATACAAAATTTTACTCATAATCTCATAGGGATCTTTCATTTAGTACAAAACATACACAATTTTACTCATAATCTCATAGGGATCTTTCATTATTTTCAACATATAAGTGGATTAAATGACTGTTAATAAAGGATGCCCAACAACAGTGAAAGAGTTAAAAATGACCTTACATGCGAAATCAATGACAAAAAAGGATGTACTTTAAAATAATAGTACAATGCTGATATATAGTTTCTATCTTTTTAATGCCAAATATATGATGTCTGAATAAAGGATGACATGTATATCTTTCAATAAAGAGGTATGAGAACCTTTCTGTTCAAGGCTACACCGTCTTCACAGTCCATCACTGCACAATCTACATTAAGGCTTGGGATTTTAGATAGTTTTCTTTCATCATTCCCTGGGACGTACAACACAGCTCTCCTTGGAACATACTTTCTATTCATGGGGTAGACATCACTACTGCTGCACAATGGGAGGCTGGGGGTAAAGTTGCCACTGTAATGGGGTCCTCTTGCATGTAACACACAAGGGAGGTAACTCATGACAGCTGAAGTGGGCCTAATTGATGGGAAAAGCCTTCTTATCAACACCATCCTGAAAGGATATATTTTTTATGCAATAATGCCTGTATTATTGGGAAAAATAGAAATGTGTAAATAAAAAAGGTTGTTCCAACACATTTATGATATGATCTAAACAAAAACTTTGACAAAGTTATGATGGACATATGGATGATCATGGTTAATATTATGTGTCCACCCACCCCCAGCAATGTCATGATGAGAAAAGAAAAATATGTTTTTTGTAGCTTATGATTCTGATGACAAAACTCATGCTTTATTTACTAACAAAATATGATCTAGGTTCTAACAAATCAATAAATGCTAATTTGATTTTCATGTAAGTGCAGAGGCTTGTGCTGTCTAATTTCTCTTACGGTAATTGTGTTATTTCTAACAATTGTAAAATTTTTAAAAGAAATTGTTTTGGCTGTGTAAAGGCAGATAGCTATGCTAACTGTCAAAATCTTTTTAGTTTTGTAAAAGATCAAAGACACATACAGATTAGCTAATGGCTAACAGATCAGACTCACTGACATCATGTAGCAGTTCATCATTTGTTAGAATACATTTGGGGCAGTCACAATGTTTGTCTGCCATAAAATGTGTCATCAATTTTTGCCTTGAAAGGATGTTTGATCTGTCAAATACATACCAGTTTCTCTATTTTTTGGGGATTAATTCATATTCTATTCTAGTCTTGTCATATTTGTTGTCTTTAAAAAAGAATATTTTCTATACAAAGCATAACAACTGAATAAATCTCATTTCAAATTTAAAAAAGGGCAGTGCTTAGGATCTTGACATGAGCAACAAGAACAGAGTCTTGTCAATAATTTCCTCCTGGACCTTTGAGCTCTTGATATAACTACTGTATAATTAAGGTGTGAACTTAACTAATGCTTCATCGAAATATCAGTATGGGTTTCAAAAGCAAAAGCATGGATAAAAAACACAGGCCAATGATGTACATTATCAGTCTGATCCTGAGGCAGTAGTGTACAACTGACTATGCAAGTCAAGATATATAGCTGGCTAAAGTTTCATTAAAATATCTTGAAAATTACAGAAGAGGTACTATTCATTTCTACTGTACTATTCATTTCTATTGTACTATTCATTTCTACTGTCTCTCAATAATCTACATCTGCTCCTAGTGGTATATGGTCACAACGATCTTTATCAGCATTTAGCTTTAAAAAACTAGGCATCAGACTTGCACCATTTTCATTTAGCACCGACTAGAGATTATAACAATTCTATGGAGAAAAACCTATGTCAGTCTGACTTTCTGTTCCCATGTCAATCTGACTTTCTCTTCCTATGTTAATGTTGTTGTTGTTGTTGTGGGGTTTAACACCATTTTTCAGCACGATAGACTATACATGGCGGCCAGTATTAATGGTGGAGGAAGAACCCGGAAAACCCTGGAAAGAACCATCTCCTATGTTAATCTGACCTTTTATACTGGAGAAGCAGCAATAACAAACAAGATTTATTTTCAAGATGACTTTGGAGGCCACCATGCTAGTGTCAGACAGGTGCCATTTTCAAACTGATCTGGCCATCCATGAATAATAAGTAGTGACAACAAGATTTCAAGATGACCACAGTCACTGCTATATTAGATCTCCAACTGGTGCTATGACCACAGTCACTGCTATATTAGATCTCCAACTGGTGCTATATTTTCATTTTTTACCCAGAAGACCATGGGATGTATGTGTAAAATTTCATGGCAATCCTCCAAGTAGTATGGGAAATTTATGCTAAAAGATAGACAGATGATGGGCAACAGATCCTCACATAAGCTTTTCTTGTCTTTGACCAGTAGAGCTAATAATGGCAAGTTGTAAGTGGATTTTCATAGTGATCTGAAAAGGATATTTAAGGCTCAGTTTAAGGATGCCCTGAGAATGTTTTACAGTTGGTTGTTTGTTATGGGCATAATGCCATTTTGCACCACATAATAGGCAATACCCGGTGGTCAGTATAACTTGGGAAGGAAGAACCTGTGAAAATTCTAGGAAGAACAAACAACCCATGGGAAGCTACTGGAAAGCTTTCTCACATACCCATAGTGGCCAAGTCCAAGACTTGAATTGAAAATCCATGCAAACTAAGGTAAGATGTCAGTAATGACTAACCTTTAACAGCAAGCACCTCAAACTACTTGGCTACCCCAAATGTCATATATATATATATATATATATATATATATATATATATATATATATACACACACACATACACACACATAACTATAGGGCAGACAAATATGCTAAAATTATATAAAAAAAAATATCAATTCATTTTGGAAGGATATATTTCAGAAGACCAGAAAAATTTTCTGCTTGCCAAGAGACCAAGTTAGAGTCATCTTACTACTTTAAAAATAAATAATGTTATTTACCCACAACACCCTACATGAAACACAATATTGTTTTTTGACACAGAATAACATTGAAGACTAAACAACAATAAAACTTAAGGTACGTTTTATCTTATTCTTTGTTTTTCCTCAGTCTGTGATAATACTGGAAATCATGAAGTACTGTTGCTGTGGAAATTGTCATGGATAAATCATTTCATTTTCTTGTGTGGGCCTGAGATTCTTTTGAGCCAGGTTTTTTTTTTCTATTTACCTTGAGATAATTGGTTTTTTTTCTTCAACTAATATGAAAAAATGGAGATTGTTCAACAAATTAGAGCAACAATATATTTTCAAGCTCTCTGAAAACATAATTAAAAAAAAATAAAAATATCATGTCTGCCCTGCACAGAAAATAAATTGGTCAGTTCCTCATAGGGATAATAAAAATATCACTCCAATACATGATGATACACAGTTTCCGCTAATGTCATAAAAAAGTGAAAATAAAGAATAATATAAGGGTACATAACCTGTTTTATCCATAAATTATTCTCTCTATCAATAATTTTTTTTATTACACCTATCAAACAATATTACTATATATATACTTGCTTATAAGTCTAATAGCATAGATCCAGACCAGTAGCACAATGTGCCAGCAGATTTGGGTCCAGGCAATTTGTCAGGAGTAATCATCAAAACAAAACAGACCCTGATTTGTTGGTGCATTACATGATGGCATATCAAAGTCTCCATTGTTTGCAATTGGGCATCAACAAGTCTACATGGTAAGTAGCATGTGAATTAGTAGTAGGGTTATGCTTTTCATACACTAATATATCAGAGCTTAACATGAGAAGCTGCTGCTAAGTCAAGACAAAACATCACATAGATTTTAAAAAGATTGTGGGGAAAAAGTTGTTCCAGTGCCACTTATGACAGACTGGATGTTCATACTTCTGTAAAGATCTGTGGATATTTCTCAGGTTAGAAAATTATTTTATTTGCATGTGTACTGTAGTGAGGGAGCGGTAAACGGATTGTGTTGTTCTGTTATGTCATATACTCCAGAATGACTACTGTCAATATGGTGTTTGTAGTGTGAAATGCTCCCTCTGGCTGCTATGCTTCATAAAGTCAAGCTACATTCAGGTCAGAAATGTTAAGTTTTGGTGGGCTCTGGTCTTTTCACAGATGGTTCATCTTTTCCTAAATCATACATGCATTCGGAGGTCTTGCTATAAAAAATAAACCACTATTCTGTCAACTGAAATAATCATGTTTTGTTTTACAAACTTGCAATTAAACATTTTCATTCAAGGCAATGATGTGTAATAACATTCATTCAAGGCAATGATGTGTAATGGCTTTCTCATTCAAGGCAATGATGTGTAATGACTTTCTCATTCAAGGCAATGATGTGTAATGACTTTCTCATTCAAGGCAATGATGTGTAATGACTTTCTCATTCAAGGCAATGATGTGTAATGGCTTTCTCATTCAAGGCAATGATGTGTAATGACTTTCTCATTCAAGGCAATGATGTGTAATGACTTTCTCATTCAAGGCAATGATGTGTAATAACTTTTGTTCTTCAACATGCATCTCTATTATACTTAACTCATACAATTTAGGTTGTTCCAATTAGTGTACTTTACCGGTGCAGATTGGCCCAATGGGCTTTCCCACAGCACATAATCATTCTGGCAATTCTCAGCCAATTAAATAATCTGTCAAATGATGGTTTCTTATCTCTAAGCACCTTACATTTTAAATGACTATGTGATAATCAGCTGTATAGTTTTACACAGGTTCTAAGCAGGACTGTTTAATGTTTATACAGTTTCACATAGGTTCTAAGCAGGACTGTTTAATATTTATACAGACCGCATGCTCTGGACATATATAGTGGTTGTCAACAAATCTCTAAAAAAAATTATCCTCTAAGATTACTGAAAATTGTGTTTCTCAAAACACAACCATTTTGGAGACATTTTGGAGTCAAAAATCATGTTTGTCACATGGCACATTGTGGCATGTAGGCAGTAAAGAACTGATAATTTGTGACACTTTACAGGAAGGGAAATTTGTATTCCGTTGGGGGGTGAGGTGGTATACAAAAAACCTAAAAACATACGCATGTTGCTTCAATACTTGATATAAGAAGAAGAAAAGAATAACAATATCAAATTAATTTTGAAATTACCATGAAAGGTAAATATTGATGATCCTGGGTTTAATGTTATAAATATGACTTGGTACCATGCTCTGGTACAAAATATAAGTGTAAATTGTTACAAAGAGATAATCATAGGTACCATGTACCCTGCAAATTATTACAGAACTTTTTAAAGTTACATGGGCATCACCTGTACAAACTTTTGTTTACGTTAGGATTTGTCTGGATTATTCATATTTTGTCTATAGGGATTGAGACATTCTCCAGTCACTGGTTTTTTTGCGTGGGTATTCCATCACCTCCTCAAAATTGTAACCAGTCCTATTCAGCTGGTAATGCTACGGGTCCACTGGACATTTTATATACATTGCAAAACCATCTCAGTGTTGTTGAATGCCGCTGATGATTAAAAACAGAAAATGGATTTTCACACACTATAGTCTCCAAAGCACAGTAGATTCTTACATGTAAGGCCTCAACACTGATATTTATGTTTTGGGCATCGCGGTCATAGCACTAAAACATAAATAACATGTGATATGTCTTACATTGTAGGACTAAGCACAGTATAGCTTCTGGATTTTTTTTGCTTGAATAAATTAGCATTGTATGTGGGTTTGTTTTTCTTCAACTTCTATGCTTTTTATTTGATCTCCTGAATATGTCTATATATTGTAGTCTGAATAAAATGTTTTTCTTCTTCTTAATATTATTATTATTATTTAGAACAGTGATGAATAATTTACAGTACTACGAGTGGACCTCTCACCATGTTCATTGTGTGATATAAAATGAGACAGCATACTACTCTTTTGTGATAATTATGAGAGTTAATCTGAATATTGGTCTGAAGCAATAATTAGAATATCATTATTGGCTTTCCTTCTAATCCTTTACTTCTTGTAATCTTCAAATACAAATTTATGAAATAAAATATTTTAAACTAAGAGCAATAACATCAATTTGGGATATAATAACAACGGAATTTTAACATAGAAAATAAATGACGAAAAAAGACAACTCTTTTGACAGATGAGCAATAAAGTGTTTCCATGTTTACAGTATAGTGTCTTTGGCATTTTAACGATTAAGTTTGATTTGCAAAATGTACAACGTAATGTTGCCCGGTCAAACAAATCCTTGACTGGTGTAAGGTTATAAAATAAACACCAAGGTGAGGCTTTAGCCTTGACACTGAAAATAAACAATGTCAGCATTTGTTAAAATCCAAAATGCAATTGCCCTTTTGTATTACCTAACAATATTCTATAATAGGTCCTCTTGAAAAATAAGAGATTACTGAAGTTTTTGTCTACTATGCACAGTCGGTTTAGATGTACTGTTGTTCGCGAGTAACCTCCCTTAGATTAGGGGGCTTTCTCACAAATGAATATTCAAAATAATTATGTATACTATTTTATTCAAATATATTATAAATTTCATTGAAAAACGAACTCTGATACCTGATGTCTTTGTTGGAATAAAAAAGGGTTTTGAAAATTTCGAAACGCAGGTCTATGTTTTTTAAAATTATTATTCACAATTATTTTCTTTCTCTCACTACAGTCTCCCACTCCCAGGCATGTTATTGCTGTAATCTAGCTTCCGCATTTTTATTTTTACTCACGTGACCTCATATTTACCTCGGCGGTATGTTAATCGTGTACTGCAGTTTAAACATGGCCAGTGGGCTGCAATTACACATTTATCAGGGAGACGCAATATTTTTATTGGGGAAACTTTATGTGTTGAATTCTAGTATGGTATGAAAAGTGATTAACTCGACAATGCAGACGATGCAACACTGCACCTGTCAAAAATCGATGTAAACTGAAAGTATAGATTGTACCTATACACATTACTCAATGTATAGTACGCAACCTAAGGCTAAAGAAACAGGCTTGTCACAGACGAATCTTAAGCTGGGATGCTTCCACATGACAGCCTCGATTAAGAGGTGCAATGACCATGTTGCGTATTGATTTCCTGGTAAAGGACATGTGAAGGGGCAGAGAGGTGATAGTGATAAATTAGACATTGTTGGAGTGTGATCAAGCCATCATGATAACGGGAACTGAACACAATGAAATGTTATCTTTAATTGCTATAAATGGAAATATTCGTTTCATCAGCATTGGATTGTTATATATTTGATGTGTCATGATTATTCATATGGTATTTAAAGAAGTCGTTACAGGCAAGTAGTCTTTACAATATCATCCCATATTTATTTCTATTGATTTGTTAAATATTGCTTAATCAATAGTCTGGAGAGGGACAGATTATCGATTCTGAGGTAATAGTGATAGAGTTGCATCAGTAATATTCCATCTGGAGAGAGCTTTGACATTTGTAGAACTTGTAGATGAAATCGAAGTTTAAAAGCTATATGAACTATAAGAAGAGTATTCAGTAGAATTTGTTGATGTTAGATGATTTGAGATTATCTTGTATTCTTTATATTGATCAGCCTGGATTGGCAGATGTATGCACCCTCTTGTATTTATGCAGATCATTCAGGCTACGGCTAATTATTATAAATAGTTATTATAAATATTTGTTTCACAAAATAACACTGTTGAATGCCTGATAATCATAATCCTCAACGCAGCAGTTTGCATATTTATTTGATGCCCTAAAACAATACATTTCTTAATTCTTATTGCAACTCTTATGCTTTTGTACTTTTTGTTTTTACTTTTATGAATGTGCAGTGTAGTATCTTTGATAATGAAAATAACTGTGCTTGGAAATAATTTTCATGGGATCAAATTAGATGACAAGCATGAAAATTCTGGTGCCAACTTAGAAATTCCCACAATAAGAAAAGACCTAAATATCAATGCTGAACGTGAGAATAGTTAAAGCCTTGTTATAATTTTGATATTGATTATTTTAATACAACCAAGAAGTTATACCAATTTGGCAAATAGTTATTGGCTGATAACATTGAGAACCTTCTGGTTGATTGTCAACAAAATTATAATCACAATGAGGTAAAGTTTGTGCTAATAAAAATCACTTGTATTCTTAAGTGAGATGCTATATTGTAAAGAACAGAGTCACTAAAACTTATTTTATTATCATTATTAATACTCAGTTTTATACTGCAAATACATGGCAAGGGCAAGGGCAGATCAATTCTGACTTTGAAAGTAAACCTTTAATTTCTTCTCTTTGCTTGATTGGTGACTCATTCCTAAGATTTGGATTTCATTTAATTTAAGCCCTGTTCATGCATTCCAGGTGATTTAATACTTGGACTACAAGTAAATAAGAATGATGCCAATGGTTCAGTACAATGTTTTCATTTGTCCTGTACATACAACTTTACCATTTCATAACCAAATAACAATTTGTGGTAATCCTAATTTTAGGATTGGAAGTCCAGTTTCCTGATTGGGGATTCCAACTTTTCCAGGCTAGGAGTCCTAGACTCCATCTTCTGAAAACTTCTAGCAGAACTCCGTCGCAATATGTGAGAATCTTGTTACAGTATCAGTTGATTATTAGGAAAGCAATCATAATGGGACTAAAATGATGTAGCAGTATACATGCCACACATTTTAATCTCCCTCACATCTAATTGGTCCCATTGTTGGTGCACGTGCAAGTGATTGACTCATAGAGCTAGCTGTTTCTATCTATAGATTAAAAATTGGGCATAGGTCTACTGAGAAAAACAAAGATTTTTTAATTTTTGTGAGGATTGTTTGATCCTTCCAGTTCAGATGTGAATTGATGATTACTCCTTCAGTACTTTTCAGGATATACATTTATAACATTCAAAGTTAATTTAAGGTCTATAGATATGAGCAGTAGTTTTAAATATTTGATGCAGTTTTGGTGACAGGGCACGGATGGGGTTTAGTTTACATGAATTTAAAAAACTCCTAATTTATGTGAGTAACGTTTCTGAGAATTTGATATGTGTGTCAGATTACTGATTGATTGGGTCAGAACTTAAAAACTATTGAGATCCCCATATATATATATATATATATATATATATATATATATATATATATATATATATATACCCAACAACAATTATTGTTGTTATGATAGGCCATACATGGTAGCCAATATAACTGGTGAAGGAAGAACTACCAACCCCAAGGTAGTCAATGGCAAGCCTTCTCACATACCTACATTGGCTGAGCCAGAGACTCGAACCCACCTGGACAGAGGTGATATAGTAGGGCTACTGGGCAAGGTTATTTCCTCCAATGATAATATACTTGTATATTGATGGAGACTGATTTTCTGGTGCATTATATCTTTGCGTTTTTTAGGTAGGTGCATGCTTGTATATTGACAAACAATTGCTATAATTCTATTCCAGAGTAATGCAGAGTTGCTGTTAATCACTTCATCCAGTTATAAATGTGGATGCTGACTTGGAGAGAAGGCCTATGTAAACAACATGTTTGAGGCTGTGGTATCTCTATTGATCAATAAATATCTTGGAAAATACATCCATAATCTTAACTCCAGCAGTCTGAACCTTAGCATATTCAATGGTAAGTTTATTTAGCATATTCAGTGGTAAGTTTATTTAGCATATTCAATGGTAAGTTTATCTAGCATATTCAATGGTAAGTTTATTTAGCATATTCAATGGTAAGTTTATCTAGCATATTCAATGGTAAGTTTATTTAGCATATTCAATGGTAAGTTTATCTAGCATATTCAATGGTAAGTTTATTTAGCATATTCAATGGTAAGTTTATTTAGCATCTTCAATGGTAAGTTTATTTAGCATATTCAATGGTAAGTTTATTTAGCATATTCAATGGTAAGTTTATTTAGCATATTCAATGGTAAGTTTATTTAGCATATTCAGTGGTAAGTTTATTTACCAATATTAAATGCAGTGAAAGCTTGGTTTGCTTGATATATTTGTTGACTTCCAAGTATCTTGTAAAGTATCTCTTAAAACGGGTCTCAAACACATGGCCCGTGGGCCACATATGGCCCACCAAGTTGTATCCTGTGGCCTGCAAAATGATTGGCATCACATGATGTCACAAGAGATAACAAAGGTGGTGCAGCCTTGGGCATCAAACGTACCCTCATGCAGCTCTCAGGGTGGTTTGAGTTTGAGACCTGGGCTTTTACCAGTTCTTGTTCTTGTTGTTGTAGGGTTTAACACCATTTTTCAGCACAAGATAGACTATATATGGTGGCCAGTATAAATGGTGGAGGAAGAACCTGGGATAACCCTAGAAAGAACCACCGACCCATGAGAAGCTACTGGCAAGCTTTCTCACAAACCCACATTGGCAGAATCCAAGACTCGAACCCATGCAGCCACTTGGGGCCCTGGTTTTTTACCAGAAGAGATCTTGTAATGTCTTGTTGGTACTAATTTAAAATGGTGCCAGTCTGATATCCATTGTGGCTACCATGGTAATTATCTTGTTATAGATACTCCTTCTAAATGAAAAGTCATTTTGACATGTTGTTTAAATCAGAAGAGTTCTGCAGTGGCTAGTTGGTCTTAAATGAAAATAATACACACGGATCCTATAGTGTCCATCTTCAGAATAATATTCTACACTCCAAATGGAAGGCTTTATTATATATTTAAGTGTAAATATTAAATATTATTGGCAAACTATTTTTCATATTTTTTTATTCCTATATTTTAACATTTGAAAAATATATCCTTGCATTTGCACATGTGAAAATACAAGATTTCCCATCATGCCATGGGATGCTTGATTGTGTATTCCTGCAGAAGTTATACCTGTAGCAAGAAAAGTGAGCACTTTGTGAGATAGAACAAATACATGGAAACTGCAGTATCTTTCAGACATCGAAATGACTATTTGTTGGATAAATTTAGTTCCATACCACTCACATCGCTATGAAGTTGTTTCCTCTGTGCTGATTAATATCTTACTGACAATTCTTAAAACCTGGTGTGATGCATTTGCTGAATTGGACTAATGGTCATATAGGGCAAAATAGTTTACAGAATGACAACAATATAATGTATTTGAACAGAGTAGGTCATTCCGGGCTTACCATTCCTAAATTGCTGTTATTTTTATGATCAGCCTGTGAATACAGTTAAAAGTGAGATCAGGTTATGAAAATGGGGTGGTGAAGAGTAAATTTAATCTAAGCTTCAATTCAGGCACAGTCTTGGTATATAATAAATACAGAATTTTCTTTTCCTGCGTAAATACTGGTTATATTTCATTTTATGGTGCAAAAATAATTTTAACTTGTGGATTTGCCAGTCATTAAAATATTACATTTTTTTGTGCCACACATACTATGAATATATCCAATATTCAGGAAAAGAAATATCCTCTATACATCAGCATCTAGATTTTACCAATGGATATCTTAGGATATCTATGATATCTTAGGATGCTAAGTTTGTTTTAGACTAAAATTGTGCTAATTATACATCTAATTGTTGCTGCCACTACTTCCCCTAAATGGATGGTCATATCAACATGGCATTTTCGCAGAAAGACTTGTAATGATGTCTTGGTCAAATCAACATGGCATTTTCGCTGAAAGACTTGTAATGATGTCTTCTTGGTCCTAAATGAAAATGGTGCCAATGAGAGATCCAATATCCAACACAGCAATAAATTTGAAAATATTGTTATATTTGAAGAATATGAGAGACAGTTTCAACACTCAACAATTAAAAGGAAGAAATGGTCTTATGTTAAATTCCTGGAATTCTTTTTGCCAAGTACATGTGTAGACATCAGGCCTTTGAGGGACGCTTCTTTTTCATTCAGAAGTTTAATTTTAATGCTGTTTGAAGGTGGGCAGTTGTTTCTTAATTCTCAGCTCAGTTGCATCTTTACTGCTTCATTCATTCCAATGATTAAGGATACATTTTAAGGTTACAGTGACCAATTTCAATGGCTGACTTTTATCAGTTAAACAGGCCAGAATATATTAAACTAATTCCAGCCATTTTCTCAGTGTCATACACTTCAGTAATGATTTTCCTATTGTAGGGAGCAGTATACAGAATTTTGTACAGATAAAAGAGTGAATTCATCACTTTAAAATATATTATGCAAGCATCAAATCAATTTTGTAACACTTTTGTGGGTCTGCTTTTCAGTATTGACTGCAATTGCCTCATGCATTTTTTATGATGGACCCACGTCTGCATTAATAAAGTGTCTGTAGTGTTGACTGTAGTTGCATTACTGAGGATTTATTGTACAATTGGTTTAGATGGTATTTCAAATTTTTCTGTATATATTAAATATCATGGCAAGTCTTTAAGTCATTTTTGCCTGTACAAGACTTTTAATGTATATAATCACCTTTGAGTTGAGACCAACTGCACACTGTGCAATGCATATCTGCTGTTGCATAAGGTGCCAGCAGATCTGGGTCTGTGCAGTTTGTTATGAGTGGTCAGAGAACAAACAACATAGACCCTGATCTGTAGGTGCATTATGCTATGGTAGATCAATATCTTTGTTTTTGCAGTTTGCCTTGACTTATAAGTGAGTATATATGGTAGCTTACCATTATCTGCTCTAATATGTAATTTTAGATAAAGCTTAGTCCAGGTGACATAAATTTAATCACTAATTTCCAGGTGTGTATTTGTGAGCAATTGGTACAGATATTGTAAATGGTGTACTGTATATACTCACTTATAAGTCAAGTCTGTGCAGTTTTCAAATATTCTTTACTTATAAGCAAGCATATACAGTTATACTGTAAAATAACAAGATCATGGGGAATTAGTATTTATTATCTGAAAAATATGTTACCTCATCAAGTAAACTTTTTATTATTATTGTTGCAATTACTATTATTAGATTTGAAAAGAAATGCCAAGTGTGACCTACAAGAAGAACTCAATTTTGTTTTAATGCAAGCCACAGCAAGACACACTTAGGCAAGCACCCACTGACATGAGTTTTGTATTTATTTTAAAATGAAATTCAGAGGCAATAATTTAGTACTAACTATATGAT
This sequence comes from Sinohyriopsis cumingii, assembly GCA_028554795.2. NCBI lineage: Eukaryota > Metazoa > Mollusca > Bivalvia > Unionida > Unionidae > Sinohyriopsis > Sinohyriopsis cumingii. Next base: position 52,410,057 of record CM068827.1, on the reverse strand, counting down.
TTTTTTCTCCTTATAACATTAATTGTATATAAACTTAAGAATTTAATTCCATTGAAAACAAATACAGTGGAGTCCCTACCAGCATATGCCAAGTACATTCATTAATCAATCTATACATTATGGTGCAGTTAACTTGTCTGGCCAAGTATGGTCCTACATCTGTCTACAATTACTATTTTAAAATTCTGGTGAATAAAACACTAGACTAATTTTGAACAAATTTGAAGAGACCATCCTGGCAAGAAAGGCTTTCAGAATTTTAATATGATGCCAGTCCACCATTAAATAAAGCTACCATTGCTAAAAATAGAAAGACATTTAAGTAACTCCTTTTCTAAAACTGCTGAACAGAATTTTATTAAATTGAACTCAAAGCATCTTGGTACCAAAAAAAGAAAAAAACTCCATCCTTCAATTACGAGTGGTCTAAAGCGCTCTTCGTTACGGATCACTGCCATCTCACCTCTGTCTGCGGCGGTTCGAGTCTAGGATTCAGCCAATGTGGGTATGTGAGAAAGCTTGCCAGTAGCTTCTCGTGGGTCGGTGGTTCTTTCCGGGGTTTTGTCGGGTTCTTCCTCCACCATTAATACTGGCTGCCATGTATAGCCTATCGTGTGCTGAAAAATGGCGTTAAACCCCACAACAACAACAACAACAACCATCCTTCAATTATAATTGCTATTTCCAGCATCTTCTCAAAGCCCACCAGACTAATCAGAAAAGTTTTCAACAAAATGTGGCACAGGGCATCGTGGCATAAAGACCTTTAACATTTGTACAGATCAGGGTAGTTGTTCATCAAATATGGACACCATTGTTAAAAATTGAAAACTCTTGTAATGATGTCTTGTCCAAAATTGTTGTGTGAAGTTTGAACATATCAGGTGGAAAACATATTGGAATGAAGACCTTTTAGATTTGTGGAAATGATGATGATCTGTCATCAAATAGGACTGTAGTACATCTGTCATCAATATGGACTGTAGTACATCTGTCATCAAATCTGGACTGTAGTACATCTGTCATCAAATATGGGCTGTAGTTCATCTGTCATCAGATATGGGCTGTAGTGCATCTGTCATCAAATATGGTCTGTAGCACATCTGTCATCAATATGGACTGTAGTACATCTGTCATCAAATCTGGACTGTAGTACATCTGTCATCAAATATGGGCTGTAGTACATCTGTCAACAAATATGGTCTGTAGTACATCTGTCATCAAATCTGGACTGTAGTACATCTGTCATCAACTCTGGACTGTAGTACATCTGTCATCAAATATGGGCTGTAGTACATCTGTCATCAAATATGGTCTGTAGTACATCTGTCATTAAATCTGGACTGTAGTACATCTGTCATCAACTCTGGACTGTAGTACATCTGTCATCAAATATGGGCTGTAGTACATCTGTCATCAAATATGGTCTGTAGTACATGTCATTAAATCTGGACTGTAGTACATCTGTCAACAAATATGGGCTGTAGTACATCTGTCATCAAATCTGGACTGTAGTACATCTGTCATCAAATATGGTCTGTAGTACATCTGTCATCAGATATGGTCTGTAGTACATCTGTCATCAAATATGGACTATAGTACTAAAAAGGAAAGAAAAACATTCAGAAAACTGAATGCCCAGCAGAATTTTGAGTATCTTGGATACAAAGCATAGTTGTTTCAATATTTTCCAAGTGATGTTTATTTGTTATGACTTGTGGTTGAAAATGCAAAAACTTGTTAATCCTTGAAACAATCGTTTTCATAACAGATGCAGTCAACAACATTGGATAAAATTTCACACACCCAGATTTGTTTTCCAACTGCTCTTGCATTTGACTAATAGGCAGATGCCTGTCTAGTGAATTATCTCTGGCCAACAGAGGCCTCTTGTTTTCTGTGACTGAGTAAATTCTTTGAAGAAAAATAAAATGTAACTTTTTCTGTGTTGTTTTCATTTCATCATTGTGTGTCCTTTTGTTTCTTTGATTTTCCTCTGATAGAACTTCTTTTCACTCTTCCATTGTTATAGTTTGTATCTAATTAGTGGTATTGTAAATTGAAGAAGATGACAGAGAAATAAAAGAAGCTACTTGTGTCCATTTTTAGAGTAGCAATTAGTCATGTTAGTTATCACCTTAATATGCTATATATTTTCATCAGACTGTGCATTACATTACATTAATAATGTGTATGTGTCTGTGTTTATTTATTATAACAAGACTATGAATTATTCAGGTGTATATAACATGTGTCATTTGTATCTTGCAGGAGATGTTGAGCTGAAAGGGTTGCAGTTAAAGCCAGAAGCCCTGGTAAGTTCTGGTTACCACATGTACTCAGACAGTTTTCAAGTTCTGGTTGCCACATGTACTCAGACAGTATTTCAAGTTCTGGTTACCACATGTACTCAGACAGTATTTCAAGTTCTGGTTACCACATGTACTCAGACAGTATTTCAAGTTCTGGTTACCACATGTACTCAGACAGTATTTCAAGTTCTGGTTACCACATGTACTCAGACAGCATTTTAAGTTCTGGTTACCACATGTACTCAGACAGTATTTCAAGTTCTGGTTGCCACATGTACTCAGACAGTATTTCAAGTTCTGGTTACCACATGTACTCAGACAGTATTTCAAGTTCTGGTTACCACATGTACTCAGACAGTATTTCAAGTTTCTTATAGAGCTTTTGGGGAGATTTTCCTTTCATTTCCAGCAGATTTTAGACTTAACTAAAAGGTTCCTGAATCATTGCTTTGGAGAATTCGTGAGCATTTGTAATTTCCCATACTCAGAGTATAAATATCGTAAGAATTAATGGTTTTCTGCAATATCACACTGCCTTAATCAGCGACTAATGCTGGTCATGTGACTTATAATACTTTCACCAGGATATATCCGTGAGTGTCATCAGAGAGAAATTAGAGGCAGACAATGCTCAGAGATGAACATGTCTGTGATTTATTGAAACTGTTTGGACAGTAGATATTTTATCTATAACAGGCAGTTTTAACAACATAAACAGGGAGTGTCATTTGGCTCCCCAGTCTGCCAATAGTTGCCAGTTTGTATATGGAGTTTATTTAGAAGAAGGCCTTGAAAAATTGGCCAAGAACCCACCATTAGTGTGGTTCACATATGTGGACAATAACTTGACTGAACTACATGAGTATCAAGTTCAGGAGTTCTCTGATATCTCAGCTTCACTGACCCACATATTCAGTTCACTTCAGAACAAGAAGAAAATAGCAAACTATCATTCTTGAACACACATATACAGGTAAATGATGATGAATCAACCAAAGAAAACCAACCTACACTGACCAGTACCTCAGCTTTATTTCCAATCCCATCTGGAACACAAGAGGTAAATAGTGAGATCTTTAATACACTGAGCTGACTCTATAGTCACTGATGAGAGAAGTAGAGCATGTGAAATTTGCACTAAGGGTAAATGGCTATCTAGAGTAGATTTTCAAACTTCCAGAAAATTGAAAACAAACACCAAACAAAATTAGGAGTGGCCCAGATAGAACCAACATTGGTATGTGTGTATATTTTTGTGTGTTTTGGGATTTTTAACATAGCTTTAATAGTTTGAGTCATATTGCTATGTTATCTGTGGTGTGACAGTTTATAGTGATGTTGAGCACTGGGGCATCATGCCACAGACATGTGGCATCTTGTACCATCAAGTCACATAATCCTGACATAAGGTTGATCAGTCCTAAACTAAGCTCTTAATGCTGAGCGTCAAACGAGGTAGCTTTTAGTACCATTTTTATAAGTCTTTGTTATGAATCTGCCAGGGTTTGAACCTATGACCTACCATATCTGAGTCAGATGCTCTAACCACTTAGGCTGCTGGAGCAGTTGCAACAACTTTGGCATGCCATATATCTGTGGTACATCAGAAGACCTAGCTAGAGTATTCAGACAACATGGGATCAACCTATATACAAACTATACAGCTAGACAACAACTTACACATGTGAAGGACAAAAAAGAAAATATGATGTGGTGTCATTTATTATATTAAATGTAATGATTGTGAGAATGATGTGAAAACAGGTTGAGTATTAGAAACAAGGATTAAGGAACACGTAAGTAGAGTCATTGGTCATACATGAACATTGTAGCAATATGGGGCTTTCCAGTGTTCAAATCATACCAAGGTCATCACATCAGAGGACAAAACAAAGGAAGGTGAAGGAGATTATTGAAATATGACAGCGGAGGCCAACACTAAACAGATATGAGGGGCTTGAATTACCACCCATCAACACCAGTCTCTTCATATGATGATGACCATTATAAGTCACATGATCAACATACTAGTTAAAGATGAAGGCAGTGTGATGTTGCTGAAAGTATAAATTGTTAAGATATTTTTGCTTTGGGTATGGGAAATTATTAATGATAAAAAGTCCATAATTAGTTCATTGATTGAGTGCTGCTCCATAAAGGAAAATGTCCACTCTGCAGAGGTTGTATTAACTCTGCATATGCCACTCCTTAAAGAGAGTCTTTCGGTGGTTCCTGTTTAATTGCAATTATATTTATGTGAATGCATAAGACAACAAGGAAAACATCTCTGTTCCACTTGTATGAAATTGTGCCCACTTTTGTTTGTGAAACAGTAATGCCCTATACATGATTGTTATAATATTTTTGGTTTTCATTTTCCAGCATTATTGAATTGACCAATATAATCCCATACTGCAGTTTGACTCAATATACAATTTTACAGATGCAGATCATTTCCACAGATTTTTTTTAAAATGAATGTTTTAGCTGATCTGTCCATAAAGGCTGATGAGTTATATTATGGTGTTGAGTCTAGCATGTGGTTACAACATCATCTGTCAACAATTGTTATTATATCACTTAAATATCTGACTTGTGCAGACCTTTTAAAGGGTGAATTTCAACCAGAGTGCATACACTTCCATTGTCCACTGATAGTGAATGACATTCTTGTTGGATATGTTGGCTTCACAAGTTTGATGAAGAAATTTTATGATATTGAATCCCCACAAAATCCTGGACTTTTTTAAGGGAATGAAGTTTATATTACACCTTTTTTGACCATCTCTTTTAAGGATTTTACGTATGTTACATATGTCTTCCTTTTTTATTCATCTTTTTGCAGAATTTTAAAATCTTTGCCATTTATATTTGATCTTGTGTACTTCATATTTGCTAAAGCATTTGTACACTTTTAGAAATTTTCTTTTAATTGGCACCATGCAACCATTATTGTTACTGTTAATGATAACTACCGGTATAGCTTTACAGCAGTGTTTTAAACTTGCCAAAGAAACCCCAGCAAGCCCACAGGACCAGTAACCTGAAAATGCTACTGGTCCTGTCCATAATCTACAGGCCCAATATTTCATGATATGTACAGGAAGGCAAAATGTAGTTGATGATTCAGAAGCAAATGTGGGTAGACATGTTAAAGTCATCTATGTGTGAAAAAAGGAAAAATAATTATAAACACAGAATAAATACATTTACATCATGTATCAAATGTATTTAATTTTATTAAATTTAGCCAATAAATTTGCCACTGTTTATTGACCCGGTCAATTCTGCTTACTGTCCTGCTGATCCAGATCCTCACATATCTCATCTAGAATCTGACCACAAAGTAGGAATGAGGATCCTCATCTACTGACTTTTCATCAAACTAGTCAGGATCTGCATTGACTGACTTTTCTTCAAATTCCACATCCACTGACTTTTCAACAATCAGGATCTGCATTGACTGACTTTTCATCAAATTCCACATCCACTGACTTTTCAACAATCAGGATCCACATTGACTGACTTTTCATCAAATTCCACATCCACTGACTTTTCATCAAATTCCACATCCACTAACTTTTCAACAATCAGGATCCACATTGACTGACTTTTCATCAAATTCCACATCCACTAACTTTTCATCAAATTCCACATCCACTGACTTTTCGTCAATCACAACATCAAAACTAAGCGCAGCCTCCAAAAGCTAGAGTATCGACAGTACAGCTGCCATGGAATGGATTTTGTGCAGAAATTAGTTCCAGCATTGAATTGCTGGTATTAGGTCCAATGCATCCACTTCATCAAAATGTAGCTGACCAGTTAACATAATTACCATGGTCATAGCATGCATCATGAACAGTCAACATAATTACCATAGTCATAGCATGCATCATGAACAGTTAACATAATTACCATAGTCATAGCATGCATCATGAACAGTTAACATAACTACCATGGTCATAGCATGCATCATGAACAGTTAACATAATTACCATGGTCATAGCATGCATCATGAACAGTTAACATAATTACCATAGTCATAGCATGCATCATGAACAGTTAACATAATTACCATGGTCATAGCATGCATCATGAACAGTCAACATAATTACCATGGTCATAGCATGCATCATGAACAGTCAACATAATTACCATGGTCATAGCATGCATCATGAACAGTCAACATAATTACCATAGTCATAGCATGCATCATGAACAGTCAACATAATTACCATGGTCATAGCATGCATCATGAACAGTCAACATAATTACCATAGTCATAGCATGCATCATGAACGGTTAACATAATTACCATGGTCATAGCATGCATCATGAACAGTTAACATAACTACCATGGTCATAGCATGCATCATGAACAGTTAACATAACTACCATGGTCATAGCATGCATCATGAACAGTTAACATAATTACCATGGTCATAGCATGCATCATGAACAGTTAACATAATTACCATAGTCATAGCATGCATCATAAACAGTTAACATAATTACCATGGTCATAGCATGCATCATGAACAGTCAACATAATTACCATAGTCATAGCATGCATCATGAACAGTTAACATAATTACCATGGTCATAGCATGCATCATGAACAGTTAACATAATTACCAGTCATATCATGCATCATGAACAGTTAACATAATTACCATGGTCATAGCATGCATCATGAACAGTCAACATAATTACCATGGTAATAGCATGCATCATGAACAGTTAACATAATTACCATGGTCATAGCATGCATCATGAACAGTTAACATAATTACCATGGTCATAGCATGCATCATATATTCTGCATTATGTCTTCATTTGCTTCATCTGAGATAATCATCTCTGACACATGGCACTACCGGCTAGTTGGGACAAATTAGAACTATGAAACTTTGAAGCATCCAAATACCTCCACATGCTGCAGTTGGGGACCAAAAATAGCAGGTGTCATCAGACATCACATAGCAGGTATTAACCGGAATTGCAAGCATAAATTTTACACAGATTATATGTGAGTTATTTAACTTCTTATGTAACACAGCAGGTGGCTTGCCAGGCTCTAGATTAAAGAGTGGTCATCAGAAACAATTGCTGTTATTTATATTTCACATGTATTCTATTCTTTCTTCACATGTATTATATTCTTTCTTTTAATATTATGCAATATACAATGTATAAATTAAATTTACTGGATATACTTCAAAATCCAATTGGTAATATGGATAGGCACCAGTCCACTATCAAATGTGCATTTGGGGATAGATGAAGCATATATATTTGGGGATAGGAAGAAGCATATGCATTTGGGGATAGGAAGAAGCATATGTATTTGGGGATAGGATGAAGCATATGCATTTGGGGATAGGATGAAGCATATGTATTTGGGGATAGGAAGAAGCATATGCATTTGGGGATAGGATGAAGCATATGCATTTGGGGATAGGAAGAAGCATATGCATTTGGGGATAGGATGAAGCATATGTATTTGGGGATAGGATGAAGCATATGCATTTGGGGATAGGATGAAGCATATGCATTTGGGATAGGATGAAGCATATGCATTTGGGGATAGGATGAAGCATATGCATTTGGGGATAGGAAGAAGCATATGCATTTGGGGATAGGATGAAGCATATGCATTTGGGATAGGATGAAGCATATGCATTTGGGGATAGGATGAAGCATATGCATTTGGGGATAGGATGAAGCATATGCATTTGGGGATAGGAAGAAGCATATGCATTTGGGGATAGGATGAAGCATATGTATTTGGGGATAGGATGAAGCATATGCATTTGGGGATAGGATGAAGCATATGCATTTGGGATAGGATGAAGCATATGCATTTGGGGATAGGATGAAGCATATGCATTTGGGGATAGGAAGAAGCATATGCATTTGGGGATAGGAAGAAGCATATGTATTTGGGGATAGGATGAAGCATATGTATTTGGGGATAGGATGAAACATATGCATTTGGGGATAGGATGAAGCATAATGTATTTGGGGATAGGATGAAGCATAATGTATTTGGGGATAGGATGAAGCATAATGTATTTGGGGATAGGGTGAAGCATATGCATTTGGGGATAGGATGAAGCATATGTATTTGGGGATAGGAAGAAGCATATGCATTTTGGGATTTTGTTGTTGTTGTTGTGGGGTTTAACGCCATTTTTCAGCACGCGATAGGCTATACATGGCGGCCAGTATTAATGGTGGAGGAAGAACCCGGGAAAACGCCGGAAAGAACCACTGACCCACGAGAAGCTACTGGCGCATTTTGGGATAGGATGAAGCATAATGTATTTGGGGATAGGAAGAAGCATATGTATTTGGGGATAGGATGAAGCATATGTATTTGGGGATAGGATGAAGCATATATATTTGGGGATAGGAAGAAGCATAATGCATTTGGGGATAGGATGAAGCATATGTATTTGGGGATAGGAAGAAGCATATGTATTTGGGGATAGGAAGAAGCATAATGCATTTGGGGATAGGATGAAGCATATGCATTTGGGGATAGGATGAAGCATATGCATTTGGGGATAGGATGAAGCATATGTATTTGGGGATAGGAAGAAGCATAATGTATTTGGGGATAGGAAGAAGCATAATGCATTTGGGGATAGGATGAAGCATATGTATTTGGGGATAGGAAGAAGCATAATGCATTTGGGGATAGGATGAAGCATATGCATTTGGGGATAGGATGAAGCATATGCATTTGGGGATAGGATGAAGCATATGTATTTGGGGATAGGAAGAAGCATAATGTATTTGGGGATAGGAAGAAGCATAATGCATTTGGGGATAGGATGAAGCATAATGTATTTGGGGATAGGAAGAAGCATATGTATTTGGGGATAGGATGAAGCATAATGTATTTGGGGATAGGATGAAGCATAATGTATTTGGGGATAGGATGAAGCATAATGTATTTGGGGATAGGATGAAGCATATGTATTTGGGGATAGGATGAAGCATATGTATTTGGGGATAGGATGAAGCATAATGTATTTGGGGATAGGATGAAGCATATGTATTTGGGGATAGGAAGAAGCATAATGTATTTGGGGATAGGAAGAAGCATATGTATTTGGGGATAGGATGAAGCATATGTATTTGGGGATAGGAAGAAGCATATGTATTTGGGGATAGGATGAAGCATAATGTATTTGGGGATAGGATGAAGCATATGTATTTGGGGATAGGATGAAGCATATGTATTTGGGGATAGGATGAAACATATGTATTTGGGGATAGGATGAAGCATAATGTATTTGGGGATAGGATGAAGCATAATGTATTTGGGGATAGGATGAAGCATATGTATTTGGGGATAGGATGAAGCATAATGTATTTGGGGATAGGATGAAGCATAATGTATTTGGGGATAGGATGAAGCATAATGTATTTGGGGATAGGATGAAGCATATGTATTTGGGGATAGGATGAAGCATATGTATTTGGGGATAGGATGAAGCATAATGTATTTGGGGATAGGATGAAGCATATGTATTTGGGGATAGGAAGAAGCATAATGTATTTGGGGATAGGAAGAAGCATATGTATTTGGGGATAGGATGAAGCATATGTATTTGGGGATAGGATGAAGCATATGTATTTGGGGATAGGAAGAAGCATAATGTATTTGGGGATAGGATGAAGCATATGTATTTGGGGATAGGATGAAGCATATGTATTTGGGGATAGGATGAAGCATATGTATTTGGGGATAGGATGAAGCATATGCATTTGGGGATAGGATGAAGCATATGCATTTGGGGATAGGATGAAGCATATGCATTTGGGGATAGGATGAAGCATATGTATTTGGGGATAGGATGAAGCATAATGTATTTGGGGATAGGATGAAGCATAATGTATTTGGGGATAGGATGAAGCATATGTATTTGGGGATAGGATGAAACATATGTATTTGGGGATAGGATGAAGCATATGTATTTGGGGATAGGATGAAGCATATGTATTTGGGGATAGGAAGAAGCATAATGTATTTGGGGATAGGAAGAAGCATAATGTATTTGGGGATAGGATGAAGCATAATGTATTTGGGGATAGGATGAAGCATAATGTATTTGGGGATAGGATGAAGCATATGTATTTGGGGATAGGATGAAGCATAATGTATTTGGGGATAGGATGAAGCATATGTATTTGGGGATAGGATGAAGCATATGTATTTGGGGATAGGATGAAGCATATGTATTTGGGGATAGGATGAAGCATATGTATTTGGGGATAGGATGAAGCATAATGTATTTGGGGATAGGATGAAGCATAATGTATTTGGGGATAGGATGAAGCATATGTATTTGGGGATAGGATGAAGCATATGTATTTGGGGATAGGATGAAGCATATGTATTTGGGGATAGGATGAAGCATAATGTATTTGGGGATAGGATGAAGCATAATGTATTTGGGGATAGGATGAAGCATAATGTATTTGGGGATAGGATGAAGCATATGTATTTGGGGATAGGATGAAGCATATGTATTTGGGGATAGGATGAAGCATATGTATTTGGGGATAGGATGAAGCATAATGTATTTGGGGATAGGATGAAGCATAATGTATTTGGGGATAGGATGAAGCATAATGTATTTGGGGATAGGATGAAGCATATGTATTTGGGGATAGGATGAAGCATATGTATTTGGGGATAGGATGAAGCATATGTATTTGGGGATAGGATGAAGCATAATGTATTTGGGGATAGGATGAAGCATAATGTATTTGGGGATAGGAAGAAGCATAATGTATTTGGGGATAGGATGAAGCATATGTATTTGGGGATAGGATGAAGCATAATGCATTTGGGGATAGGATGAAGCATAATGTATTTGGGGATAGGATGAAGCATAATGTATTTGGGGATAGGAAGAAGCATATGTATTTGGGGATAGGATGAAGCATATGTATTTGGGGATAGGATGAAGCATAATGCATTTGGGGATAGGATGAAGCATATGTATTTGGGGATAGGATGAAGCATATGTATTTGGGGATAGGATGAAGCATATGTATTTGGGGATAGGATGAAGCATATGTATTTGGGGATAGGATGAAGCATATGTATTTGGGGATAGGATGAAGCATATGTATTTGGGGATAGGATGAAGCATATGCATTTGGGGATAGGATGAAGCATATGCATTTGGGGATAGGATGAAGCATATGTATTTGGGGATAGGATGAAGCATAATGTATTTGGGGATAGGATGAAGCATATGTATTTGGGGATAGGATGAAGCATATGTATTTGGGGATAGGATGAAGCATATGTATTTGGGGATAGGATGAAGCATATGCATTTGGGGATAGGATGAAGCATAATGTATTTGGGGATAGGATGAAGCATATGTATTTGGGGATAGGATGAAGCATATGTATTTGGGGATAGGATGAAGCATAATGTATTTGGGGATAGGATGAAGCATATGTATTTGGGGATAGGATGAAGCATAATGTATTTGGGGATAGGATGAAGCATAATGTATTTGGGGATAGGATGAAGCATAATGTATTTGGGGATAGGATGAAGCATATGTATTTGGGGATAGGAAGAAGCATAATGTATTTGGGGATAGGAAGAAGCATAATGTATTTGGGGATAGGATGAAGCATAATGTATTTGGGGATAGGATGAAGCATAATGTATTTGGGGATAGGATGAAGCATATGTATTTGGGGATAGGATGAAGCATAATGTATTTGGGGATAGGATGAAGCATATGTATTTGGGGATAGGATGAAGCATATGTATTTGGGGATAGGATGAAGCATAATGTATTTGGGGATAGGATGAAGCATAATGTATTTGGGGATAGGATGAAGCATAATGTATTTGGGGATAGGATGAAGCATATGTATTTGGGGATAGGATGAAGCATATGTATTTGGGGATAGGATGAAGCATAATGTATTTGGGGATAGGATGAAGCATATGTATTTGGGGATAGGATGAAGCATATGTATTTGGGGATAGGAAGAAGCATATGCATTTGGGGATAGGATGAAGCATATGTATTTGGGGATAGGATGAAGCATAATGTATTTGGGGATAGGATGAAGCATATGTATTTGGGGATAGGATGAAGCATAATGTATTTGGGGATAGGATGAAGCATAATGCATTTGGGGATAGGATGAAGCATAATGTATTTGGGGATAGGATGAAGCATATGTATTTGGGGATAGGATGAAGCATATGTATTTGGGGATAGGATGAAGCATAATGTATTTGGGGATAGGATGAAGCATAATGCATTTGGGGATAGGATGAAGCATAATGTATTTGGGGATAGGATGAAGCATATGTATTTGGGGATAGGATGAAGCATATGTATTTGGGGATAGGATGAAGCATAATGTATTTGGGGATAGGATGAAGCATATGTATTTGGGGATAGGATGAAGCATAATGTATTTGGGGATAGGATGAAGCATATGTATTTGGGGATAGGAAGAAGCATAATGTATTTGGGGATAGGAAGAAGCATAATGTATTTGGGGATAGGATGAAGCATAATGTATTTGGGGATAGGATGAAGCATAATGTATTTGGGGATAGGATGAAGCATATGTATTTGGGGATAGGATGAAGCATAATGTATTTGGGGATAGGATGAAGCATATGTATTTGGGGATAGGATGAAGCATATGTATTTGGGGATAGGATGAAGCATAACGTATTTGGGGATAGGATGAAGCATAATGTATTTGGGGATAGGATGAAGCATAATGTATTTGGGGATAGGATGAAGCATATGTATTTGGGGATAGGATGAAGCATAATGTATTTGGGGATAGGATGAAGCATATGTATTTGGGGATAGGATGAAGCATATGTATTTGGGGATAGGATGAAGCATAATGTATTTGGGGATAGGATGAAGCATAATGTATTTGGGGATAGGATGAAGCATATGTATTTGGGGATAGGAAGAAGCATAATGTATTTGGGGATAGGATGAAGCATATGTATTTGGGGATAGGATGAAGCATATGTATTTGGGGATAGGAAGAAGCATAATGTATTTGGGGATAGGATGAAGCATATGTATTTGGGGATAGGATGAAGCATATGTATTTGGGGATAGGAAGAAGCATAATGTATTTGGGGATAGGAAGAAGCATATGTATTTGGGGATAGGATGAAGCATATGTATTTGGGGATAGGATGAAGCATAATGTATTTGGGGATAGGATGAAGCATATGTATTTGGGGATAGGAAGAAGCATATGTATTTGGGGATAGGATGAAGCATAATGTATTTGGGGATAGGATGAAGCATATGTATTTGGGGATAGGATGAAGCATATGTATTTGGGGATAGGCTGAGGCATAATGTATTTGGGGATAGGATGAAGCATATGTATTTGGGGATAGGATGAAGCATATGCATTTGGGGATAGGATGAAGCATAATGTATTTGGGGATAGGATGAAGCATATGTATTTGGGGATAGGATGAAGCATATGTATTTGGGGATAGGCTGAGGCATAATGTATTTGCGGATAGGATGAAGCAGATGTATTTGGGGATAGGAAGAAGCATAATGTATTTGGGGATAGGAAGAAGCATAATGTATTTGGGGATAGGATGAAGCATATGTATTTGGGGATAGGATGAAGCATAATGCATTTGGGGATAGGATGAAGCATAATGTATTTGGGGATAGGATGAAGCATATGTATTTGGGGATAGGAAGAAGCATAATGTATTTGGGGATAGGAAGAAGCATATGCATTTGGGGATAGGATGAAGCATATGTATTTGGGGATAGGATGAAGCATAATGTATTTGGGGATAGGATGAAGCATATGTATTTGGGGATAGGATGAAGCATATGTATTTGGGGATAGGATGAAGCATAATGTATTTGGGGATAGGATGAAGCATATGTATTTGGGGATAGGAAGAAGCATAATGTATTTGGGGATAGGAAGAAGCATATGTATTTGGGGATAGGATGAAGCATATGTATTTGGGGATAGGATGAAGCATAATGTATTTGGGGATAGGATGAAGCATAATGTATTTGGGGAAAGAAAGAAGCATATGTATTTGGGGATAGGATGAAGCATATGTATTTGGGGATAGGATGAAGCATATGTATTTGGGGATAGGATGAAGCATAATGTATTTGGGGATAGGATGAAGCATATGTATTTGGGGATAGGATGAAACATATGTATTTGGGGATAGGATGAAGCATATGCATTTGGGGATAGGATGAAGCATAATGTATTTGGGGATAGGAAGAAGCATAATGTATTTGGGGATAGGATGAAGCATAATGTATTTGGGGATAGGAAGAAGCATAATGTATTTGGGGATAGGATGAAGCATATGTATTTGGGGATAGGAAGAAGCATAATGTATTTGGGGATAGGATGAAGCATAATGTATTTGGGGATAGGAAGAAGCATAATGTATTTGGGGATAGGATGAAGCATAATGTATTTGGGGATAGGATGAAGCATAATGTATTTGGGGATAGGAAGAAGCATATGTATTTGGGGATAGGATGAAGCATATGTATTTGGGGATAGGATGAAGCATATATATTTGGGGATAGGATGAAACATATGTATTTGGGGATAGGAAGAAGCATATGTATTTGGGGATAGGATGAAGCATATGTATTTGGGGATAGGATGAAGCATATGCATTTGGGGATAGGATGAAGCATAATGTATTTGGGGATAGGATGAAGCATATGTATTTGGGGATAGGAAGAAGCATATGTATTTGGGGATAGGATGAAGCATATGTATTTGGGGATAGGATGAAGCATAATGTATTTGGGGATAGGATGAAGCATATGTATTTGGGGATAGGATGAAGCATATGTATTTGGGGATAGGATGAAGCATATGTATTTGGGGATAGGATGAAGCATAATGTATTTGGGGATAGGATGAAGCATAATGTATTTGGGGATAGGATGAAGCATATGTATTTGGGGATAGGATGAAGCATATGTATTTGGGGATAGGCTGAGGCATAATGTATTTGCGGATAGGATGAAGCAGATGTATTTGGGGGTCCAAAGATCAAGGTCACTATGACTGAAAGAAGTAAAATTGTTTTAAATGTAAAACTTTAAGTGTACCTTGAGCAAAGTTTATGACTTGCATGTTGAGTAAAAAAGAAAAGCCTAATGATTTTGGGGTGAAAAGGTCAAAAATCAAGGTCACTGAGGAATGGAAAAAGTTTTAGCATAATAACATTATTTATAGACCATGTACTTTGACCAAATTGAAAGGCATGCAGTTAAGGTATGAAAAAGACCTATTGTTTTAGGTCAAAGGTCAGGGTCACCATGGCTTGAAGTAAAATGCTTTTTTTCTGAATAACTTTTAATCCAAGGTAAGATCATTGACTAAACATTTATCAAATTTGATATGTTAATATGATTAAATTACCACAGTGACTAAAGTTAGTTTTTCTGACTTACTTTTATGGGGTCCCAAGTGGTCTAAAGTGTTCACTGTTACGGATCACTGCCATCTCATCTCTGTCTGCATGGGTTCGAGTCTTGAGCTTGGCTAATGTGAGTATGTGAGAAAGCTAGCCAGTAGCTTCTTGTGGGTCAGTGGTTCTTTCCAGGGTTTTCCTGGGTTCTTCTTCCACCATTTATACTGACTACCATGTATAGCCTATCTTGTGCTGAAAAATGGCATTAAACCCTATAACAACAACTTTCATTATACTATAATGACATCTGAAATCTATGCTGGAACCACACACAGTTGGGTAGGAATTGTTCACTGACAGTAGTACTTGGAATGATTTATGAATCGGTTGATTTAATTTTTATAGGTGAAAATGAAGATCAGTTGTATTGTTTGTTGCTGTTTCTTCAGTTCCAATCAGGTATCTTGAAGTGGTTCTTTTATCTTTTGTGTTTCTGGGTCCTAATGGCATATTAATTTCTATGATGCTTGATCTACCATTCCAGGCTTTATAACATTACAGTTAGTTAGGACTTGGACAATGGTTCTTAATTTAGATGTGGGTTTATCCACATTTCCTTGAATCTTCAGAAGTTGAAATAACCTAATATTATGTCCAGCATATTAAAAACATAATTTTGCTAGTGAAAATATTGATGGATTATTAGTTCTTTTGATTTACAGTTTGATTGTTTCTTTTGAAAATGTTTTCACAAAATTGTTATGTTGTTTTTGGTTTACTTGGTTTTCCATCTTGCAGAAAAAATGTCTGGTTAGAGTATCCTGACTTTGCATATTTTAATGACCCGATGGGCCCTGGGTGAGTGCATGGTCTTTTGGACTTGCCTTTACCAATCACTGCATGTCTCACCTCATTTAATGGGTTTGAGCCTCAGGCTCAACAAACATTGGTATGTGAGAAAACTCAGCCAACATGGGTATATGAGAAAACTTGCCAGTAGCTTGAATCCCATGGGTTGGAGTCAACATGGGTATATGAGAAAACTCAGCCAAAATGGGTATGTGAGAAAACTTGCCAGTAGCTTGCATCCAATGGGTTGGAGTCAACATGTGTATGTGAGAAAACTTGCCAGTAGCTTGCATCCCATGGGTTGGAGCCAACATGGGTATGTGAGAAAACATGCCAGTAGCTTGCATCCCATGGGTTGGAGCCAACATGAGTATGTGAGAAAACTTGCCAGTAGCTTGCATCCCATGGGTTGGAGCCAACATGTGTATGTGAGAAAACTTGCCAGTAGCTTGCATCCCATGGGTTGGAGCCAACATGGGTATGTGAGAAAACATGCCAGTAGCTTGCATCCCATGGGTTGGAGCCAACATGGGTATGTGAGAAAAGTTGCCAGACACTTGCATCCCATGTTTCGAAGCCAACATGGGTATGTGAGAAAACTTGCCAGTAACTTGCAGCCCATGGGTTGGTGGTTCTTCTTAGGGTTTTCTCTGGTCGTTCCTCTGCCATTTATACTGGCCACCATTTATAGCCTATTTTGTGCTGAAAAATGGCAATGAACCCACAACATTATAATGAAAAATTTGTGCTAATTGTATATAAATCATGTATGCAGTTTTATCATTCTGTTTTTACTCAATAGTCTTAAGCTAAGTAAAAGAAAAGAGTGAAAAACCAACACATTGTTTGGTAAATTACAACACAACACAACTAATTGACTTACGTTTACGATAGGAATAACTAATTCAAATAATTCAAATATAAGCATATCTTATCTTAAAAAAGTGCAATTCCAGAAATGAAACGAGGATGAAATAACCATTTCTAGATCATTCCAACATGTCAACAAGGTCATGTCCTTTTGCAGCTTACCAATCAGAAATTAGGTCATGTGACATTCCTAGGATAAAACCCATGACCTGAACATAAATCCCATCAAATTTGTCAATAAGATTTCATCTGCAGCTTCCAAGGTCAAAAGTTGACAGTAATGTGTTTAAACTGATTAAAATTACATCCCCAATCTTGAAGCTATGTAATGTGTTTAAAAATTATCCTTACAGTCTATAAACATGAAAATGAGGACACATAATTTAGATATACATGTATATAACAATTCTCTGAAAAGACTGAGAATGAATTGGTTGTTAAAGTTTATATTTTTAGGCACTGCATTTAATCTTTAAGACATCTCTTTCCATATAAGACTTTCAGAAGTAACTTCCATAAACTTCAATGCAAATTTTAAAAAGTTTGATCTCTTTTTCATCATCTGCAATAATACATGAATACATACATATATATATATATATATATATATATATATATATATATATATATATATATATATATATATATATATATATATATATATATGTATGTATGTATGTATGTGTGTTCTAGATATTTATTCACTTTGTCTTCTTTCCATCTATATACATATTTATGTAGTTTCCACTAATGTGTCACGGGAATTCAGATTGATTTTAGCAAACACTTTCATCCTGTGACGTTGCCATTGTGTGTGTCACTCAGTACCAGCTGCAGTGTTCTTCTCAGATTCCCAATAATTTGTAGAACTGCATCTTCCAAGTGGCCTGCAAAGAGGGCGGTACTAGAGCTTATTGGAATTATTGGTTTTCTGCCTGATTTAATGAGGCAGTGTTTGCTGAGCTCTTATCACACAGTTACACACATTCTAGATCGATTATTGAAATGGCATACCCTTGAGGACTGTCACACATATTTGCACTCGGGTAATATCATATGGGAAACATAAAGCATGGCATTATGGGTAGGTAATTAGCTGGGATCTACATAGACTCAGATTGGTGTTGCCATTAGAGGGAACATAACTGTCAAGATTTGACTTTTATGCTAACAGATATAATCCAACCCTTTGCTCATTGTTTGCAACCTCACTTGTTGTAACAATTGCTAATTCGTGACTGCAATAACTGTCAGGCAGTCTACATTTTGTAGGATGTATGGTATTTGGATTATAGTTGTCTTGTATATATATTAAACATTTGGGAATGGAAAGAAATCAATACCACATGTATGAATACAATCTAGCCGTATCTGCAGATTTCATACCATTTTAGAGCTCATGCAAAATAAAACTTCGGTGAGATATACTCAGTATTTGTTTTAGTCCACTTAAGCCAACAAATTTACCATTGGTAACCAGTTGCAACATAGGATATTCTAAGTGATGTTAGAAAAAGTCTCTTGTATTTTTATTTAGTTGATCAATTGCAGTACTTATTGTGTCTTTAGGCTTGTAATGACAGGATTTTTTAAGCCATGCATATAAATGCAGGATTTTAATTACAGCCCCACTTGACAAACAAGAATTTTAAGTTATGCAGGATTTTAATTATAGTTCTGCATGACAAACAATTTTTTTTGAACCTATGCACAGTAATTTCAGGATTTTAATTAAGTCCCACATGACAAACAAGATTTTTAAGTCATGCATGTAAATACAGGTTATTAGTTACAACCCCACTCAACAAAGTTGGTGAATCTCCAAAGCAATCACATCCATCCATCTGATTGCCCATCCAGCCATCAGTGGTTTTCTCTTGCCAGATAACTTGACTTCGAATTGTTGGAATTAACCAGACTTGGTGTGCAGCCATATGTCTGTCTGTGATGTGACAAGTTCAGTTTTCAGCCATCATCTAGAGGTGCTATAGTCCCTGAGTTCTTATTCCCCTGACTTGCATGAATGAAGCCTTGAAAGAGTTTTATTCTATTGCTCCATGACATCATTTGCATGAGTTATATCCCCTGATTGCCTACCCTCTTAGACTTGTTTCTGCAGTATAACTTTACTAAGGTCTCACTTGACATTTTATCTGGTGAATTTTCATCTGACAATGACCTATTGTAGAAAAATGAGAATACTTTACACTGAAGACAGAAATTAAAAACAAACTAATGATTTTTGTAGAATTTAGCATGCATGTGAGATTTTGTCTGCGGCAACCAGGTTAATTCCTTATACAACTGGTGGCTTTTATACTGAACCAACACTACCACCAACCCCTCTTTTTTACATTCATTTTTGACAGCAAAGGGCTATTTTGAATATTTTGCTGTGAGAAGGCAGCTAAAAGAATCAGTATGTGCCTTATGCATGAATAAAGTTCACTAGTGCTATAACAAATGAGCATACTTTTCATCACCCCACAACCATCTCGATTTTTAGATATTTATCTCTGTAGCAGACATATGTAAATATATAAGCCAAGTCAGCTGTTCATTTGCAGCCCAAGTTATGCATTTGATCACCAGTGCTAGTCTAACTGTGACAGGCAGTCGCCAAACAAGGCAACCTCCTTTCAAGCCTATCTCAAAGTAAATCTAAACCACAATACAGATTTAGCTTCTGTGTGAATTTATAAATGGTAGGCTTATAATAATTAGGTTCATGCCTTCTACCTTAAAAATTAGGGAGGTGTCAAAATACAAAACTATCTAATGAGACATAATGTTTGTTGCATTTCAGCCAAATCTGGCTTTATATTGGTGAGACCATAAAAGAGTTTGATTTCCAGTGCTTCAGGAGCTATGACCCTGAATGCGTATAAGATTTGTTTCAGCAATATAATTTTGCCAAAGTTTGCTGGATTTCAGCCAAATCTTCTGTGAGCTTTTCTATTCATAAGACCATGGCATCATTTATAAGAGTTATGCTCCTTGATTTCCCATGTTTCTAATTTACCAAGGTTTGTTGGATTTCAACCTAACTTGGCACATAGATGTCAACCTTCCAGTGGCAAAAAAATTCACTTAATATCAACAGTGTGAGTATTTGTCAACTCCCTCTGATAATGAAGAAAACATAATTGCAATATGAAATTTGCAATTTGAATGGTATACACACTCCATATTTTTTTACTGGTATTGCCATTTGGCTAATCAGTCTGATCAATCTGAATTTGCATGTTACATATCTCTCTCTCTCTCTCTCTCTCTCTCTCTCTCTCTCTCTCTCTCTATATATATATATATATATATATATATATAGAGAGAGAGAGAGAGAGAGAGAGCAGCAGCAGGGAATTGCCTTTGTGATCTGGTAATTCCCAAAATGACATGGGCAAAAGTCGACAACATCAATACTCGTCCACTTTAGGACATCCCAGATTTAGAAGACAAACAAATTATAGCATGGATAATAAGAAGTTGGGTGTGATGACCAGGTCTGCCAGCACCTTCAACCACTGTCATATCACACTGTTTGTTATACTTGTGATGTCAGGTGAACAGAACATATCCTGATCTGGTAACATGTAGTTGATATTGTTTACAGTTGGTTGTTATCTGATTAAAATCATGTTGTGCTTATAATAATTGGATCTGAAGGTAAAGTTCTGGTGACATTCAGGGAATTTTTTAAAGGGTTATTGAGACCAAAGAAAATCTTATTTTTCATTCACCATTCATATTATAGCTTTCATATTTCTAAAAGTTACAAATATTGCTTGGAATGTATCATTATAACTGATAACTTTGCAACATATTATCTGAAATGGTGTGAAAAATTAGTGAACCACCAGAACATGAACTTTTAGTAATGCCTGTTGGATCACCATTATTTGGAGATCTCAGTTTTATTGCGGTTGACTGTTTAAATTACGTGAATTAAGAATCTATATTGTGGCTGGCACCTAAACAAGGAAATCCCAGTAGTTCTAGGTGTTTCATACTTTGCCTTACATGACAGTGGCGGTATACACTTTTGCAAATTTTGTGGTAGGTTCAGACAAGGAGTAAAATTGCTCTTGTGTGCATTCATCTGTAATTGTCCATGATCACTATGACAAAAATTGGCCACTAAGCTAGATTTCAGACTTCATTGACAATATGCACTTTTGATATTTAGGTTAGTTGTTGCGGGTTTCGGCCTATGTTGGTATGTGAGAAAGCTTGCCCGTAGCTTCTCGTGGGTCGGTGGGTCTTTCCGGGGTTTTCCCAGGTTCGTCCTCCACCATTAATACTGGCCGCCATGTATACAACAAAAACAACAACAACAATTGTATGGTCAAGAAGCATGATCCATGTATACTGAGGAATATTACACCATGTATCAGAATCAGGTCACTGTGATCTACTTTGTAATAATGACTGTGCACCTTCAGGATTCTTTGACCATGTCTGTTGTACATTCATAAAACTGAATATATCTTTACTGTATAAAGCATAAAGGTTAGTGTGACCTAGCCAAACAATTTGGTTTGTCTTAATGTTCACTCAGTAGGGATGACCTTGGGCACTGGTAAATCCAAATCAGTGTGTCTCAATAAATATGTGCAGGCTAGCATTGCTGTCTTTTGACAGGTTAGTCTTTTGACAGGTTCATTTCAAGGTTTTCATATGCCTACCTTAAGCTGGGTGTGTAAAGCTAAGGTGTTGTCCATATGTCTGATGCCCATTTGTCCATTAACATTTGCCTGTTTTGCAGATAACTTTGTAACAGTTGGACAGATTTTAATGACACTTTGCCCAATAATATATCATAACTGGATCCTGTGTTACATACCACAGCCATGCCTCAACGTCAGGGTATTGGCCAAAGAAATATAATTCTGTGACTTGTATCTTTTTCCAGAATAGCCAGGTTCCTTAGCCTCAAGGTCAAGATGACATCAAGGGAATATTTTTGGTTGTTTTTTTCTTATATCCTTGTTTGGATTATATCCAGCAAAGAACATTTAATGAAATCTTAGCAAATTATGTATACTATATTGATTTGTTGCATACCATATCCATGTCCACACAACTTCAAGGTGAAGGTCACAGCAAGTGAAACTGTGCCTCTGACCTCCCTTTTTCTTGAGTATAACTTTTTAACTTCTGAAAGTACTTTCATGAAATTTTGACCAGTTATTATCATGACTTGACTGAGTCAACTAATATTGCCCTGAAAATCACTAGGTCTTACTTGTACCTGATGATTGTATTAGAGGGTGATGGGAGGTCTTACTTTTACCTGATGATTGTATTAGAAGGTGATGGGAGAATGCTCCAGATTGTGAGATACTAAGTCAGGAGCTTCTGCAACTGTTTGAGGTAATTTGTTCCATTTCCTTTTGGTGTGCGGAAAGTAGTTGTGCTTGAAAAGGTTATTGCTGCTTCCTTCTGCATGAACTTCTTGGTGTGATTTGCCCTGGTTTGGCTAGATGATAGGGTCATATTTTTGTTCACAGGTATGTCCACTAAGTTGTTTGCTATCTTGATTAACAGGGTCAGCTGGACCTTGGTTAACTTGGACTTGAGCATTTCCAGATGGATATGACCATGCATGGCACTGATGCTGCTAGTATTTCTGTATCCGTTTGTGGTGTATCTAGCAGCCCCCTGTGTATCCATCAGCCCTCCTCTGAACCATCTCTATGTTGTTTATCAGGTCTTTGTTGGTTCCATATGGTTGAGCAGTACTCAACTTGTTCATGTGCATTGTTCAAGCAGCATCAAATTGTAGTGTCCATGTTGACTGATTATCACCAGTGTAGCAATTACTCCAAAGTGCTTTTTATGACGTAATCATATATTTTTCTAATGTAAAATTCCTGACAAAGAGCTTAAAAATTAATGAATAGTTATACAGCATTATACTGAAGAATAAGTTGGTTTTATAAATAATTTTGCTTGGTGATTATCTGGACATTTAAAAAAATATGAATGTTATGGCCAGTTAAGGGACCACAAATGGACTATTTACATATTGCATGCAGATCCAATGAGGTACAACGGGCCGATAGGTCAGAGTTCAAGCCCTTGTTTCAGGTAAAAGCAAGAATGTACAACATAGACTTTGATCTGATGGTGCATTTTTTTACATTAGATTTAAATTTATGAATTTGACATTTAGGTGTACATTATGCACAAGTATTATTATACACCAAGATTGTTTATGAACTTACACCAAGAGAGTGTATTAACATACTTAACAAGAGTATATTAACATACCTCAAAAGAGACTATTAAGTGTGTTAACATACACCAAGAGAGTGTATTGACATACACCAAGAGAGTGTATTGACATACATCAAGAGAGTGTATTAACGTGCAACAGGAGAGTATTTTAACATACATCAAGAGAGATGATCATACAGTAAAGCTTTTGTAATTATATCCTGCTTTGTCGTCAAGCCATCCTGAGCAGAAGCTTTTGACACCTCTCCCCCAAATGTGTGTGTTTCATATTGCACTGGTTTTAAAATTAGGGTAGGTAGGAATGTTTTTTGGTGAAACATGTTATATATGCCCAAATCAATTTCAGGATTATTTTTCAAAATAATTGTTTTTTTCCTATGGAGAGAAAAGTGCTACAGTTGGCAATGAGAAACATCAATGGTCGGTTGACCAGAAAAACATCAATGGTCGGTTGACCAGAAAAACATCAATGGTCGGTTGACCAGAAAAACATCAATGGTCAGTTGACCAGAAAAACATCAATGGTCGGTTGACCAGAAAAACACAGTTGTGTTTTGCCTTAACACAAGGACCATTTTGGCATCCATGAGTGTGTCCATACATCCTTCCACAACCCAGTTAAGGCCAATATTGAAGTTTTTCACTCTCTAACTAATAAAAGGTGGGCTTAAGAAAAAGGGAGTCTCTTGTTAAGGAATCTATCTACAGTACCAATCATATAGGAATCTGTGTATGGTACACATCGTATAGGAATCGTCTGTGTAGTGAGTCTGTATAATGTATACCACCATATAGATATCTGTCTGTGGTACTGGTATACCAGCATATAAGAATCTGCATATAGTACACAGCATATAGGAATCTGTCTGCAGTATACCAGCATATAGGAATATGTCTATAGTATACCAGCATATATTAATATGTGTATAGCATACCAGCATCTAGGAATATGTGTATAGTATACCAGCATATATGAATATGTGTATAGTATACCAGCATATAGGAATATGTGTATAGTATACCAGCATATAGGAATATGTGTGTAGTATACCAGCATATAGGAATATGTATATAGTATACCAGCATATAGGAATCTGTGCATAGTACACCAGCATATAAGAATCTTTGCATAGTACACCAGCATATAGGAATCTGTGTGTAGTACACCAGCATATAGGAATCTGTGTGTAGTACACTAGTGTATAGGAATCTGTGTATAGTACTCTATGCCACCAGTATGGCCAGCACAACAGTTGTCCTGAAAAGTTTGTTATTCCTTGAAAATTTTAAGTCAAATTAGCCTCGGGTTTTCACCAAAAGAATGCTTAAGATGTCTTGTTGGTCCCAAATCAAGATGGTTCTGATTTGTTGTCCAATATAGCCACCATGGTGACCATTTTAAAAACCTTGTTTATACTCCTCTTAACTGGAAAGTCAAACAAACGAACTTAAAGACCTAATAATGTTTTCTACCTTAAATATTTTCAGCATATTTTTTACGTTTTCTAATTTCATGGTGTTTGTTTTTTTGTAATCATAGCATTATATGTGTTTCTTATGTTATAGGTGTTGTCTAATGTTGTAAAGCACTTAGAGCTTCTAAAGATTAGGTGCTATACATAGTCCTCATTATTATTATTATTATTATTATTATTATTTTGATGAAGGGTTTTCGTCAGAAGAGATCTTATGGTATATAGTTGCTCCCAAATGAAAATTATGCAAACTGACCCGCGATATGGCCACCATTATGGTCATCTTTAAAATATGATCTCTATTCCTCCTAAATGGATGGCCATATCAGCATGTGGTGTTTACCAGTGGACTTCATATGATACCTAGTTGGTCCTACATGACTGCAGTGGCAGCCATCTTGCCCCTCTTGGTGATACTACTAGCCCCTGAAGGGATGATCATATTGACATGGGATTTCTGTAACAGGATTTGACCTGAATGGATGCTTGGATTAAATGACAACACAACACAATGTGATGAAAGATGGAAGTTTATGAAATGAATTAATAAAAATATGTATATACTCTACAATTACAGTATGATTCTTTCAAGCTCTAAACACACGATTCATTCAGTTACTTTGCACAGTCATTCACAAATGGGAAAACAAAGTAATTCATATATTCTCATGTAATGAAAGTAAAATTCATATAATCTCATGTAATGAAGGTAACTCAATTGTACTCAGTTGAAACACACCATATGTTACATGTACTCAGTAATAGTTTTATCAAAATGGGATACCAAGCCAAAATGGTTCCCTAGATAAGAGGGAATATTGGAAGCCCTTATAGAAGGGTTTTTAAAGCAAATGTTCCCCATTTGTCTTCTGCTTCTTTACCTTTTTTCGCAGTCCTTCTTTCCTCTCTGAGAATTTTGGGGAAGTGGAAACTGTAGCGAAGAGATGTAGTAGGCTGCTTCCACAAGCTGCTGGACTGGGTAGTTTGTATAGGCATCTTGATAGAATTGGGACAGAATTCTGACCCCATAGTGCCATTGCGCTGGTCGGGGTTTGAATGTATCTAGAGAATGCCAGGCAAGATATTTTACTGTGTTGATATAGTGTCCTGCCTTTTTAATGTCGTCCATTGCTGGTCCCAGGCCTGTCTCCCGGTATTGTGTGACAGTTGGGTTAGTCTCCTCCCCCTCTTCCATTTCTAGTTCTAGTCCCATGGCTTCTTCGTCTTCTTCACCACTAGAGGAGGATACCTCTAAGTCTGCTGCTAGAGTGGAAGTGGAAGTGAGAAGTATTGAAGCAGTTTTTGTTAGTGCAATTTTCTCAGCCTGATGTTTTGAAGTTTGTTCTGGAACATGGTCCGTTATTGCTTGGGCAGCCTTTTCCTCTATCCTGGCCCCTTTTGTTGAAATTGTAGGAGAGGTAGGCTGCTGGAGTTTGGTCACTTGGTGAGTTGATGGGCTGGAGGGGTGTGATAACTGGGTCTACTGTTGCTCCACCTGTTTCTGCTGTCTCCTGTTACGAGTCCTGGGCCTTTTCACAACTTCTGTCATTTTCCCATACTAAGAGCAAAGTTGTGCGTTTAGCCTGTGCTCTTATACTCCATCCTGTGGCTACTGCAAGGCCAAGTCCTTGAAGTGCACTCAGTACTTGAGTTGGGACAATATCTGTCGCTAGCTCCATTGATAAATTTGTGTGTTGCTTGCTTCTCTTGAATCGCTGCAGACTCTCTGTTTGCTGCAGACAAACTTGGTCCATTGGACTGCCATATCAAAACTTAAAACTTTGTATGACCTTATAGTGACCAAACTTTTTATACGTTGCTTAGACATATTAGTTAAATAGGAAAAATTAGGGTATTTATTATGTACACTATGTACTAGAATTATATCAATTTGTTAAGGAGTAGGAAATTTTTTAGACTTGTTGGATTTGATCTAATTGCACAGGTGGCTAACACATTATTGGTATTTTTTACTGTCCAATAGAATAACTGGACTAGATTTGAAATAAGTATGGGCTGGCTTTTCTGGAAGTACATGACATCCATGGCTGGCTTGCTGAGTTCCTTGCCTTTCTTGCCTCTCATGAACATCGTACATTGATGGAGATGTGGAACCATTTCCACCCATCAAAAAACCAGGTGTCCTGATGTGACATCATAGCTTCCGACCAGTTATAGAGGATGTTACATATTATTTGGGTTGACTTACGGTGCATTCACTCACAGCTGAATACCATCTTTTTATCATGAGTGCATGTTGGGTTCATTACCACTCATGATGGCCCTACATTCAGGTCATTAGGGACTAATTAGTCCCATGACCTGAAGGCCAAATTAATTAGTGTTGCTTGAACACATACATGCCTGGAGGATGAGGCACTAATTCCGTCCCCCAAGATCAATTAATTAGCCAGCTTTGCTGGCATAAATTCGTCGAACATGCCCTGATGGGCAAAATCAACGTAAATTGAATTCAGTCAGTCAGTAATGTACTCAATTGAAGCAACATAAACAATTTAAACAATTATAATTCATTGTAATCCACATAACAGTTGTACCAAACATATGATTTGTGACTCAAAGTCATTTGCACGGTCAGTATGATTCATAACCACGTATGACTCATATAAATACTTGTATAAATGTGCAAATGAAACATTTTGACCTGGTTCATATGTCCATTGTCAAACCACACATTTCTCCTGAATTCTTGGGTTGGCTCACAGTTGTATTTTCCATGCACCCCCTTCATGGATCCACCATGCACACAAGTTTACAAATCGGCACTTCCGTCCTTGTATGGCTTTGATGGTCGCATCTGCTTCCATCCCCATACAGACATACAGACAGCTAGACAGACAGCCTGATATGCCTGCACATACAGCTAAAATGAAACCAAATTGGTCATAATAACAGGTACAGAATTAGAATCTATAAACACATGCTACTAAATTAAACTCTAAATAGCAATTTGTAACGGTTCAAAAGTTCACAATGTTTCAAATCTGCCTAGTGGTAAAGACAACATTTCATGGTACAACATTAAAACTGAATATGCTTCACATATCAAACAAAATAAAAATGTAACACTTATGCCTATGGCTGTAGAACAAATTGGAAAATGTACACTCCTTGACAAGATCCTAAAAGACCAGTGTGTCAATTAGAAAAGTAACTTGCCTTAAATCTAGAGGAAAATGAGTATTAGTAAGGGTAAAATACCTGTGCATACCATGCTTATTGTGTCTCTCTCCGCAAGCGATCTATGATGAGATACATGCTACTTCAGGCACTTAACTAAAAAAAACAATTACCCACCCTAGGTAATGTATGCAAGTACGATGAAAAATGATCAAATTGTTCTAAGGCTAAACCAAGTTATTTATTGCCTTAATCTATGAAAATTTCACCAAAAGACTTAAACTATCTACTTAGTCTGAAATAAAAATGGTTCCAATCTGAAAACTAGAATGGCTAATACAGCAGCTAATTTTAAAATCTTGTTATAACTGAAGAATATCATAGATACTTCATCTCTCAGCAATTAAAAGGAAGAAATTGCCCTTCCAAGAATTCCTGAAAATTCTCTTTGGCCACGAGAGCATCAATCCCCTCACGGGTCTCGTATTTATTTGTCCTGGGCTGCTGGATAATGTATTATTCCATTTCCGCTTGTCGAATACATGTATAATTGTATCTAGTGTTAACATTTAATTTGAAGTGATTTAAATGACTTAATTTCTTTATATAATGATTTTCTTCCTGAAATATGTATTTACATTATGTAATATTAATCTACAAGAATTCATGATTTGTTCTTGAGATGGTATTTTATTTTGTCACTAGGTGGAGCTGGACCTACCTATAGAAGTAAAGGCAGGATATGTGGGTAAGTATCACCTTTACATATGTATTGTACTGCATTAACTGTTACAGTAAATAGTTACATTTTCGCTTCCACTTTGTAACTACATTGCTATTTCAGATTAATGGAAGAAATTTGGTATACTTAAACCTTATCGCTAGAACGTGTCACATACATGGCACAGTGGGGACTTAGGGATGTGTGTGTCCTGGCACAGTATTTTTCGTTTTCCATCACACTTTCAGTTCTACCCTTTGATTTTAAAGCTGATTGAGGATGCACCTATACAGCATCATTAGATGGTGTGTCACATACCACATGGGGGGGGGGATATCTAAAAGATCAAGTTCTTTACTTAATGTTTATCTGCTCATTACATTTTTTTATTCTATTTATAACTTCAGAGTCATTTAAGATTAATTTATGAAACTTGGTATGCATGTGATTATCGCTATGAGGTGTGTTACATACCACACTCGTGTTGCTGTCTTCAGTCTCAAGGTTATGGTCAAAGAAAAAATATTCCAATTTCCATTACACTTTCCATTTTGTTTTATAACCTATACTTGGGATTAAGGGATTGAAACTTGGTATTCTTCTACATTTACATTGTGACCAGAAGTTATATCATGTACCACAAATACAGTCCTTCTTCAAGGTCATGGTCATTCTCAAAACGTCATATTTCCATCACACTTTCCTGTCTTCTTGAAAGCCATTTGAGATTAAACAATGAAATTTGGTATACTTCTGTATCCCCAGAAGATGTGTGGCATATCTTCAAGGTCAGTTTCACTCCTCAAGGTCAGTTTCACTACTTTTCCATCACACTTTCCCTTCTACTATACAATGTTAATTCTGTTTGAGATTAAGGGATGAAACTTGGTAATCCATATACTTCATTACTAAATGGTGTGTCACATACCAAATGTTCGTTTGGGGGGGGGGGCATGTGGCCAAGTGGTCTAAAGCGCTCACTGTTACGGATCACTACCATCTCACCTCTGTCTGCATGGGTTTACGTTTTCGGCTCGGCCACTGTGGGTATGTGAGGAAGCTTGCCAATAGTTTCTCATGGGTTGGTGGTTCTTTCTGGGGTTTTCCTGCGTTCTTCCTCCACCATTTATACTAGCTGCCATGTATAGCCTATCTTGTGCTGAAAATGGTGTTAAACCCTATAGCAACAACAACCAAATTTGGGGTCCTAATTTCAAGGTCAAGTTCTCAGCTTAGTATCTAACATTTTCTTTGCACTTTCCATTCCACACTATAATTCTTTAGCTGTTTGAGATTATGGTGTAAAACTAGGTAAACTTTGTGTCACATTGGGGTGGTCTTCAAGGACAAGGGCATGGCCCAATATTTTATGTTTCCATCAAACTTTCCCCTCTGGTCTATTACTATAAAGCTATTTGAGATTAAATAATGAGACTTTATATCCATGTACATCATCTTTCCTAGGCTCGTTGTGTACAACATTAGGGGCTTTATCGTCAAGGCCATGTTCACAGCTCAGTATTTAATTTTTTACATCCGACATTCTCTCTACTCCATAACTTCAGAGCTGTTTAAATGATGAAACTCTGAATACTCAGTGTCCTCATTTGAAGGCATGTTGTGTGCCACACTGAGGGTCATAGTAAGTTCAAGGTCATTGTCATGGTGTTATAAGTTGAATTTTTCTATTTCACTTTTCTTTTCATTCTATACTTTTAGAGTCAATTGAGATGAAGGGATTCAACTTGGTATAACAATATACATCTCCAAAAGGTGTGCACATGCCACATTTAGGGTTCTACCTTTAAGGGCAAGGTCACAGATTAATAGTTATGGTTCAGTCACATTTTCTTCTCTGTTTTCAAATGGCTGAAGCTTGTTACATGTTAAGACTAAAAGATGCATTGTGTTGCATATTCAAGGTTTTATTTCTCTAGGTCAATGTTACAGCTTAATAGTTTCTTTTTCATTTCTGCTTTAGTTCAAAAGCTGTTTTTAGGTTGAGGGATGAACCATGGTACACTTGTTTCACATTGGGATCACTCTTGTGTATGATGTATTGCCATTGGCAGTGTCACTGATCAAAACATTTTTTCTTCTTTTCTACATTTTTCATATAATGCCCATCAAGATCATGCAATTAAAATTGGCTGCTTTTGATGACTGCTCAGTAACTTTACACTTCTTTCCTAAAGTCCTTGCCAGATTTCATTGCTGTAAACAGGAGCTGCAATTTCCAATATGCTGCCCTTAATGTCAGTGTAAACAATCAATGCTTCATTTTAGTTTGCAATTTATTTTAGCCATGATTCTCTATGAGGTTGTGCCATTCTCTTTTTTTTCAGTTTATACAGATGCAGTTTTGAATGAAATTAAATTGTCTTAGGTAATCTGATTGTTGGAAATCCTTAACTCCAGATACAAAATGTAATTAGCCCATGGTGACCCATAATAATCACATTGTATGGCCAGCTGTCATTTGTCTGTCAACAGTTTGGTTTCCATAACTTCGCTTGTTTACTGGGAATTATTGATTTGTAATCATATTTAGTATGCAACTTTATTTTGATGAGACCAAGGCGGAGTTTGAATTCTGGGCTTTTGTATTCTCATTTAGATAGGTCATAGTGTCTGATTGCTGATTGTAACTTTTGTTTCTGTAGCTTAACTCTGTTAAGGATTGTTGGAGTTCAACCAAATTTCTTATGCAGCTGTATATTAATGACACATTGTATGAGTTTGACTTGCTTTTCATGACCAGTTAGCCCCCACCCACCCCCCATTCCCCATCCTCCATACTTTGGTTTCCATAGAATAAAGTTTCCAAGATTTTAATTTTGTTCAAATGTAACATGCAGCTTTATATTGACAAGAATTTCCAGCATCCCCATATGTCATTTACAGGAATTTTGTCCTCTGGCTAAAAATCCACCTGGCTTCGGTTTCTTCAGCGTATCTTTACCAGGTTTTGTTGGATTTCAACCAAATGTGGCTTTGATATTGATCATATGCTGAATAGTTTTATTTCCAGGTTTCCTTGATATAATTAAAAGAACTATGCCCCTAATTTCATGTCTGCCTCAATTGTGGCTTTCACAGCATTATTATACCAGGGACTATTGGATTTCAGATCAAGTTAACAGGATCTTGAATGCTTGATTTTAAGCATTCCATGACCTTATAGACAGGAGCTATACCTTGTGATTGCCTGTTGCACTGACTTTGGTTTCTTTAGCACATTTTCACCAAATTTGCCATGTTGGTATCAATGAGATACTGAGTAAGCTTGATTTTCAGCATTCCACAGTATCATTTTGATGAGTTATTCTGCTAACTTTACATCCTAGTAATACTGATTTCTTAACTATGGGTTTTAAAACTTAAATCTTATTTTGTATGCACCATGATATTGATAAAACCTGGAATTAATATGATTTCCTGCATTCTATGGCATATAGAGGAGTTATAGCACCCCCCCCCCCCCACCAATCATCAGTCCTCTTGACTATGGTATCCCAAAAAATTACTTTATCATGAGTTTTGAATTTCAGCCAAATTTGGCCTACAGTTTTATTTGCATGAATTTAATTTACTGCAGTCCACATTATTTTTTGAAGAGCTAATAATAATAATAATAATAATAATAATAATTCTTTATTTATAGAGGGTGACTCATTAGTCAAGGACTATTCTCTCTTGAGGAGAGTATAACAATGCACATTCTATGAAGATAGAAATATTTACTGTTTATTTTAACAAAAATACTAAATTCCATTATCTATTAGAAGCACATACATACTCATAATATCTCTTCTTAAATACTCTAATATCTTCAGCAAATTTTACAGAAGCTTGTTCCACAGAACTGTACCAGAGTATTGGAAGCTCTTTTTAAATTGCTGTGTTCTTGGTTTTGGTGCTAGAAGGTTTCCATGTGATATTGATCTCTACTGGTATTGTGTTGAGAAAGACCTGAATAAGTCCTGAAGATACTCTGGTGCCGTTCCATGTAGACATTTATATAAAAGAACTGCCTTGTGAAAATCTATTCTGTCATATATTGTGAACCATTTGAGTTCTGTAGAAAATGCTTTTGAGGGATGATCAACAGATGCATCTAAAATTATGTGTGCTGCTCGTTTCTGAAGTTTATAAATCCTGTTAAGCTCATATTTAGCACAGTTTCCACATACATTTGAACAATAATCAATTGTTGGAAGAATATATGACTTGTAGTATAGATTTTGAGTTTCCATATGTAAATATTTCTTGATTCTGCTGAGTAGGGCAGTTTTGGATGACAGTGTTTTACAAAGCTTATCAATATGGTCATTCCATAATAAATTATTATCTACAGTCACACCTACAAGCTTTTCATGTTTAACATTTTCTAATGGATGATTATTTATTGCAATAGATAGTTGTGGGTTCCCTAACTTGTATAGCTTTTGTGATGTCCCCAAAATCATAGATTTTGTTTTACCTTCATTAAATACCATCCTATTTTGTTGTGTCCTACTTTGGACTCTAATAAGGTCTGAGTTTAATTTCATTTGGATAACTTCAGTATCAGAGCTAGATGTATACAAAGTTGCATCGTCTGCAAACAAATATGTATTTGTGGATATGATTCTGCTTGCCAGTCATTCTGGCTTTGGTTTCTGCTGCAGCATTAATTTACCAAGGATTGTTAGATTTCAAAGAAATTTTATTTTTACCTACCACTTACCTTAACTTTATATGATTTGGATTTAGCATCCCACATCTTTTGGAGTAGTTATGGCCTAAGAATGTCTATTCTTCGAACTTTGTTTTTCAGCACAAGTTCTTTTCTGAGCAAATTGAAATTATTTGGGGCCTATGCAGTGAGCCCATCATTAATTGCTATAGGCATTATACTAATTGCTATAGGCATTATACTAATTGCTATAGGCATTATACTAATTGCTGTAAGCATTATACTAATTTCTATAGGCATTATGCTAATTTCTATAGGCATTATACTAGTTGCTATAGGCATTATACTAGTTGCTATAGGCATTATACTAGTTGCTATAGGCATTATACTAATTGCTATAGGCATTACACTAAATTAAGCTCAGATATAAAAAGGCACAGGAATCTATCAAGTCTAGTGTTGATGCTCAGATCCCTAAGGCAGGGAACAATTTGTCCTCTTAAATGCCATATTTTCAGGACACCAAATTTAAAACAGCAAAGAAATTTGATACTAATAGTACATAAAGCTCTATAAAAAAAACCTAGATAATATTATTTGCTTTGATACATTTGCCATCTTGGCTCTCTGCACTCACTATCTTCTAGTGTTTAATATAATAATTACCATATTATTCTGAATTATATGTTTTAAACCTAACATTGCATGGATTCTATGTTAAACTGCTTTCCTGAATTATATTTTTGTTAGGCTAAAAATGCACTCATTCAGTGTCAAACTTTGTTCTTCTGAAAGTTTTTCACCTCAGACATTTAGTCCATTTGTCATCAATTCAGCCTCAAACATGTTACTCTATCAGTTATCAGCACACTTCAGTTTGGCAGACAACTACAAATCTTGAATGTTTGATTGCTGAATATGTTGCTTCAAAATTTAAAAAAAATTGTATTCACATTTTTAGCTTTGAGGGATTTCATTCAGTACCTCCAAGCCTATGGGTGAGTGTCCATCCTGGGTAATCATATTAGAGACTCGTAACTATTTG
Organism: Sinohyriopsis cumingii; assembly: GCA_028554795.2. NCBI lineage: Eukaryota > Metazoa > Mollusca > Bivalvia > Unionida > Unionidae > Sinohyriopsis > Sinohyriopsis cumingii. Next base: position 52,375,249 of record CM068827.1, on the reverse strand, counting down.
GTCTAATACAAATATGAATATTGACTGAAAGTTCCAAAAATAAAATAATTTTTTCAGCAGGTCTAAGGACATTTTAATTAATTATAAATTAACTAATAATGAACATGTGAAGGTTCAAAGTAAGCAAGGCATTACAAAAATGTCAAAATGCTACAGTTAAATGTCTTGATAATCCTTAATATGACAATTAATGAATAACAAGATTCAAATTTTCAAATGCAGTCTAACAGTTACTGCTGCATGAAGTATACATTTAAGCTTTCAGAAAAATGAATTGCTTGGTATTGTCAGCAGGTAGATGTATTTTGTTTGACAAGATGTTGCCAGCAATGGTGAATAAACGTTCACTTGGGACACTTGTTGAAGGCGCTGCTAAATAACTTTGGGCTAAAGAACGAAGTTAAGGAAACCTGTCAACATTGGTCTGCCACCAAGACACTGGATCAGTATTCCTTGGTGTACAAGGCTCATTCAGAAATTTGTTAAATTGCTTGTCGATATGAATTTTGCATTGAGTCTCATGAGGTCCAGAAGTCATCAGATGCACTCCTAGCTTTCTTACTGGGTGGATTTTCAGATTCCACTGGCATGCGGTTGACAGTGTCAGCATCTTGAGATTGAGGTAATGACACAGCTGTTAAAATTTCTGTCTTAATTTAATTTTTTGTACTTCAGCCAAGAAGTTCAGTATGAAACAAGGATCAAACCCTGTAGAAATTACAAAATGTTCATGATCAAATAGGCCCAAGAGCCTGTGCTGGAGTGCTGATATAACTTCTGCAACAACTTTCTTGATTCCATCATCACATATGTCTCTCTACAGATACAGCAAGATGATTTAAGTTACTGGCAATACTATTGTCAAACAAGCTTTTGTACTTCTGATCTCACAATTCAGTTGTTCAGAGGGCTTCAGCAATGTCACAGTGTGAGACATCATTTTCCATTGATTGTCATCAAATTCAGTTCTCGGCGGTCTTGATCACCAACTTCTACATTGAACAATGAGATTGCATGTTTTTGTTCTGTGAGATTATCTAACATATAAAATTTTGAATTCCAATGAGTTGCGACACCTTTTCATAACTTATGCTCAGGCAGTTACAGTTCTTGTCGTATTTCATGAAGGCGAGCAGTTGCTGTCGCAGAATGTTTAAAGTGCCCAACTAATCTGGGGGCAGAAGTAATAAGCTCTGCTAAAGATGACTGGCGGAGAATGGCATTATGAATAACAAGCTGTAATGTAGGTGAAAAGCAGCTAACATTTTTTGGTTAGCTTCATTCATGGCCTTTACCATATTTGCACCATCATAATGTAATACAACATGTACTTTCTCTCTTTCAATATTCCATTCATTCAACATTTCTGTCAGCCAAACACAATCCTGTAATATAGTCACAATGAAGACCTACAGTTTCTTGCTAAAAACTCTCATTAGTCCATTAAGGTTGATAAAAGATTTGGTGTTGAGCTGTTCATGTATCTGTGATCAGACAATGAATTTTGCTTCATCAATATGTGACTGGACACAAGCCTGTTGTTGTTGTACATGTCAGGAATTATTTTCTTGGAAAAATATTTCCTGCTACTGTCATCATTTTGCCAATGGTAAGATGTATTTTGTTTGCCTCAGAACTGTCTATTGCCTGTCTTTTTTTGGCTGCCATTTTAGTTATTTGATCTGGATGTTTGCCTTAACTGACAGTCTCGCTTTAGCTGCAGATTTTTCATTTGTTGCTGATCTTTGAGATACAGAATATTTGTATTCCTCAGGATGTTTGTATGACAAGTGATTGTTGAGTGGAGATGTTGTAAACAACTTAGATGTAACACCACTGTATGACAAGTGATTGTTGAGTGGAGATGTTGTAAACAACTTAGATGTAACACCACTGTATGACAAGTGATTGTTGAGTGGAGATGTTGTAAACAACTTAGATGTAACACCACTGTATGACAAGTGATTGTTGAGTGGAGATGTTGTAAACAACTTAGATGTAACATCACTGTATGACAAGTGATTGCTGAGTGGAGATGTTGTAAACAACTTAGATGTAACACCACTGTATGACAAGTGATTGTTGAGTGGAGATGTTGTAAACAACATAGATGTAACACCACTGCATGACATAATACACATTGCTTTGCTGTCATCCTTTTCAAACTACACTGAAAAATTTCCACATTGGTCTGTGCTTTTCCATAATGATGATTGTAAGCCTATTAAAAGTTTTACTACTTATTGCACATACACCAGTGTTGAATGACTTAAAACCAAACAACAAGACACATTTTACATCTAATACAACAGTCAGAGTGTGACTGCCACTCAGCGATGCATGCAGGTGGCAAGACCCACATGCCTGGCTTGTTCCTGAATGCATGAAGACGGCAGGACCAAACCAACTTGCTAGTTTCTGAAGGAACCAGCTGCTTGCCTCCTGTCTAGCCAGCTTGAGTAAATTAACAAAGCTGATTAAAATGAGTCTTCTATTCACGAAGGTTGACCTAATTGTGCTATTTGTATTCAGCTGCAACATACTATTCAGCTAAGTACAAATACCTCATTTAATAAATTGTTCAGAACCAAAATGAATTCGAAGCGAATAATTGGTACAGGCCTCAATAAAATACAGTTTATAATACTAAAAGTAGTAACAAACTATTGTCTTGCTAAAATTAGTTACAGAGTACAGTATGTATATATCCACTGGCCTTTCATGTCACTTTTATGTTATTATTTTGTATGCTTTTTCTTCACCAGCAAAATAACAAATTTCACTTAGGTCAGGAAGGAGTCCATTGATTTTTGGGTCAAAAGGTAAAAGATCCTAGTCACTGTGAATGAAATCAATGATATTTGTTCTGTACAATTACTTTAGTTTTACAATACATACCAGGAGCACCTTTTGTAAATGGCTTGCACTTGTAGTAAAGAAGTTACTTATTGATTTGGGGGTCAAAAGGTCAATGGTCAAGGACAATTTGAATAAATAAAAATGGTTTTATATGCCTATATTTTAGTTAGTTACCCTGTATCTTCACCAAATTTTGAGTGACTTACACATTGGTTAAGAAAGACATCATTTGGTTATAAGGTCAAAAGTTGAAAGTTCATTGTCACTGTAATGGAAAGAAATTAAATAGTTTTTGAAACATTACTTTTTGACAATGTATCTAGACCAATATTTGTGGAGAGCTTGCACTTAATTTATATAGGAGGCCTATTAATTTGGGATATGCAATGTCAAAGGTCAAGGTAATGGTGATTGTGACTCAAAGAAAAATGGGTTTTCCAGATGGCTGTCTTGCACTTGGGGTAATAAAGAAAATGGTAGAATCTAGGGTAAGAGGTCATTTTTATGGTAAATCTGATAAGAAAATAATTGTGTGTGCGCATTAAGTTGAGTTTAATACAGCATAGCATGGCTACATTTCCAAGCCATTGAAACCCTTTGGTTATTAATCTCCAGTCAACCAGACCCAAATAGTACCTACAAAGAGGACTAGTAAACATATATAATATGACATTCATTATAACCTTGTTGCAGAGTGTGTTGTGCATCATTCATTGATCAGTGTCTGTCAACATTTGCTATTTTATGCTTCTTCTCAAAACAGCACTTGGCCAGTTTGAAACAAATTTGTCCCAATGCGTCTTGGCATAAAGAACATTTAGATTTGCACAGATGATGATGACCACCATTACTAAAAATATAATAACTTGAAATGACTTGTAAAACCCACTTGATAGAATTGCACAAAGCATAATGACATTAAGGATATTCCTATTATTTAAAATACAAATAGAATCCATGTCACATGGCTGCCATTTATAAATATTGAACAACTTTTAAATGTCTTCTCAAAAGTGCTTAAGAGAAATTTGACAGAAAGCACTATGGCAAGAAGAACTTTGACAGAAAGCATTCTGGCATGAAGAACTTTGACAGAAAGCACTCTGGCATGAAGAACTTTGACAGAAAGCACTCTGGCTTGAATAACATTGACAGAAAGCATTCTGGCATGAAGAACTTTGACAGAAAGCACTCTGGCATGAAGAACTTTGACTGAAAGCATTCTGGCATGAAGAACTTTGACAGAAAGCACTCTGGCATGAAAGACTTTGACAGAAAGCACTCTGGCATGAAGAACTTTGACTGAAAGCACTCTGGCATGAAGAATTTTGACTGAAAGCACTCTGGCATGAAGAACATTGACAGAAAGCATTCTGGCATGAAGAACTTTGAAAGCACTCTGGTATGAAGAACTTTGAAAGCATTCTGGCATGAAGAACTTTGACAGAAAGCACCCTGGCATGAAGAACATTGACAGAAAGCACTCTGGCATGAAGAAAACTTTGACAGAAAGCACTCTGGCACGAAGAACATTGACAGAAATCGCTCTGGCATGAAGAACATTGACAGAAAGCACTCTGGCATGAAAAACTTTGACAGAAAGCACTCTGGCATGAAGAACATTGACTGAAAGCATTCTGGCATGAAGAACTTTGACAGAAAGCACTCTGGCATGAAGAACTTTGACAGAAAGCACTCTGGCGTGAAGAACTTTGACAGAAAGCACTCTGGCATGAAGAACTTTGACTGAAAGCACTCTGGCATGAAGAACATTGACAGAAAGCATTCTGGCATGAAGAACTTTGACAGAAAGCACTCTGGCATGAAGAACTTTGACAGAAAGCACTCTGGCGTGAAGAACTTTGACAGAAAGCACTCTGGCATGAAGAACATTGACAGAAAGCATTCTGGCATGAAGAACTTTGACAGAAAGCACTCTGGCATGAAGAACTTTGACAGAAAGCACTCTGGCATGAAAAACTTTGACAGAAAGCACTCTGGCATGAAGAACTTTGACAGAAAGCACCCTGGCATGAAGAACATTGACAGAAAGCACTCTGGCATGAAGAAAACTTTGACAGAAAGCACTCTGGCATGAAGAACATTGACAGAAATCACTCTGGCATGAAGAACATTGACAGAAAGCACTCTGGCATGAAAAACTTTGACAGAAAGCACTCTGGCATGAAGAACTTTGACTGAAAGCACTCTGGCATGAAGAACATTGACAGAAAGCATTCTGGCATGAAGAACTTTGACAGAAAGCACTCTGGCATGAAGAACTTTGACAGAAAGCACTCTGGCGTGAAGAACTTTGACAGAAAGCACTCTGGCATGAAGAACTTTGACTGAAAGCACTCTGGCATGAAGAACATTGACAGAAAGCATTCTGGCATGAAGAACTTTGACTGAAAGCACTCTGGTATGAAGAACTTTGAAAGCATTCTGGCATGAAGAACTTTGACAGAAAGCACTCTGGCATGAAGAACTTTGACAGAAAGCACTCTGGCATGAAGAACATTGACAGAAATCACTCTGGCATGAAGAACATTGACAGAAAGCACTCTGGCATGAAAAACTTTGATAGAAAGCACTCTGGTATGAAGAACTTTGAAAGCATTCTGGCATGAAGAACTTTGACAGAAAGCACCCTGGCATGAAGAACATTGACAGAAAGCACTCTGGCATGAAGAAAACTTTGACAGAAAGCACTCTGGCATGAAGAACATTGACAGAAATCACTCTGGCATGAAGAACATTGACAGAAAGCACTCTGGCATGAAAAACTTTGACAGAAAACTCTCTGGCATGAAGAACTTTGACAGAAAGCACTCTGGCATGAAGAACATTGACAGAAATCACTCTGGCATGAAGAACATTGACAGAAAGCACTCTGGCATGAAAAACTTTGACAGAAAGCACTCTGGCATGAAGAACTTTGACAAAAAGCACTCTGGCATGAAGAACTTTGACAAAAAGCTCTCTGGCATGAAAAACTTTGACAGAAAGCACTCTGGCATGAAGAACTTGACAGAAAGCAGTCTGGCATGAAGAACTTTGACAGAAAGCACTCTGGCATGAAGAACTTTGACAGAAAGCACTCTGGCTTGAAGAACTTGACAGAAAGCAGTCTGGCATGAAGAACTTTGACAGAAAGCACTCTGGCATGAAGAACTTTGACAGAAAGCACTCTGGCATGAAGAACTTTGACAGAAAGCACTCTGGCGTGAAGAACTTTGACAGAAAGCACTCTGGCATGAAGAACTTTGACTGAAAGCACTCTGGCATGAAGAACATTGACAGAAAGCATTCTGGCATGAAGAACTTTGACAGAAAGCACTCTGGCATGAAGAACTTTGACAGAAAGCACTCTGGCGTGAAGAACTTTGACAGAAAGCACTCTGGCATGAAGAACTTTGACTGAAAGCACTCTGGCATGAAGAACATTGACAGAAAGCATTCTGGCATGAAGAACTTTGACTGAAAGCACTCTGGTATGAAGAACTTTGAAAGCATTCTGGCATGAAGAACTTTGACAGAAAGCACTCTGGCATGAAGAACTTTGACAGAAAGCACTCTGGCATGAAGAACATTGACAGAAATCACTCTGGCATGAAGAACATTGACAGAAAGCACTCTGGCATGAAAAACTTTGATAGAAAGCACTCTGGTATGAAGAACTTTGAAAGCATTCTGGCATGAAGAACATTGACAGAAAGCACTCTGGCATGAAGAAAACTTTGACAGAAAGCACTCTGGCATGAAGAACATTGACAGAAATCACTCTGGCATGAAGAACATTGACAGAAAGCACTCTGGCATGAAAAACTTTGACAGAAAACTCTCTGGCATGAAGAACTTTGACAGAAAGCACTCTGGCATGAAGAACATTGACAGAAATCACTCTGGCATGAAGAACATTGACAGAAAGCACTCTGGCATGAAAAACTTTGACAGAAAGCACTCTGGCATGAAGAACTTTGACAAAAAGCACTCTGGCATGAAGAACTTTGACAAAAAGCTCTCTGGCATGAAAAACTTTGACAGAAAGCACTCTGGCATGAAGAACTTGACAGAAAGCAGTCTGGCATGAAGAACTTTGACAGAAAGCACTCTGGCATGAAGAACTTTGACAGAAAGCACTCTGGCTTGAAGAACTTTGTTTTGAACAAATAATGCTGATCCACCATCAGACATTCTCAAAATATGATCAACAGCATTTGATTTTTTTAAAATAAAAATTCAGAAAAGCTGCTTAACAGAATTTTATCAAATTTGATAGTAATCATTCTACCTCATACATCGACAGCATTTAAAATTTATACAGATCAGTATCAAATATGGTTACTTTACTAAAAATAAAATAACATTTAAAAAACTTTATCCAAAAACTCATTGTTCAACAGAAGTTGATGAACTTTGGCAGAAAACATCTTGGCATGAATGCCTTTGAGTATTTCACAAATTAGTCTTGTAATTTGAATGAGCTTGGAGGACATTCTCCCACCACAAACTATCACTGCTGCCCTAACTTTAACAGACCTTCATGTCTTGATCTTTAGAAGGGGCAGAGGTAAATAAAATGGTCCCTTGACAGCTGCAACACTGCAAATGATGCTGATGTGGATGAAAATAGGATAAATATAGAAACCTTACTGCATCCATTTGACCTAGATTTCTTTGGCTCCTGGCTAATTACTTTTGCAGGTGCAGCCAGCTGGTTTAAAAATGTAGTCCTTAAAGCTGAATTTCTTAACAAAAGTTCACCAAGTGTCTTGACCAAATGCTGTTATATTTTACTGAGAGGTTCCAGGGTCTGTAGGAAATGCTTGTCTGACACAAGGCTCCAAACTACATGACAAGAGAGTTGGTAATATTACAGAATGACTCTTGTTTGCTATACTGTAAACAGTTACACTTAATTTTATATTTATAGGCTTGATAAAGTTTGCCATCCCATGGACCAGGTTGTTTTCCACCAGCATCCATGTAGAACTTCAAGATGTGTATGTGCTTGCAGGACCGATCACAGATCGCCAATATGACCCTGAGCTGGAAAGAGGGCTTCAAAATGCAATCAAAAGACAGATGCTTGAGGCCCTTAAAACTTCCGCTGTCCAGAATGTGGGTAAGTTATAAAATGATAACTTGTGATTTTGCCACCTAACTAGAATTTCTGGATTAGTTCAGTGAAATATTTCAGCATGTAAATTCAATGTGAACAAGTAAAAGTTTAATTAGGCTCCCCATCTTTACTAGCCAAGGTTCTGATATGTTAACCCTTTCTACACTTTGGAGGTTTGATCAAATATTTCTGTGCTTCAGGTCTGTGAATTTCATTGGATGCAGGGGCAAGTCACCACATTCAATCAAAATCAACTTGTTCAGTTTTGAATACTGTAGAAGTCGGGCACACATCTGGAATGGATTCATAATAAGCAATTTTCCACTGCCAGCTTGTATTTGTACAAATACGTGCTTTCCCTCAAATACACCTGTAATGGCTTCTCTCTGGTATATGGTCATACTTTCAATGTTAAATTTACATTGTATCTGTTTGAAGCCAATTGTCTCTACCATTTTTAGCTGATGTACAAAACATCACTGCTGTTACACGCTATTGGTTAGTTGGCATTACATACTAAAAAGAGGCAAATATGAAACCCAATAGATGTTGCTAGGACAAAGCGCTGAAATATCTGATCCATCCGCCATGTGTGGATAGTGTTAACATATCACAGCCTTGAATAGCAAAGATGAGTTTGACGTAACAACAAAGTAGATAGGGTTTACATGATGGAGTCTTGGCTTGCAGATATGAGTTTCATGCAACAAACGATTAACTTTGAATGGAGTAAACATGAAATTTGTTACTGAAAATTTGTTTAGAATAGATGATTCTTTGTTAGCTGTGGATACATTATTTTCCTGGTGTTTATTATAAACATGTTTCTTCAGTATTTTTCTCTATGTTAACACAGGAGGCCTGCATTGTGGATCTGTTAACAAAGACTTTGTGCTTATCTTTGGGCAAGGCATTTATTATGTCTGATTTTGACATAATTTGTAAAAATGGCGCATTATTTTCTCCTCAAACATAATTCGTCAGAGAATTATTGTATGTTTACTGCATCCATTACATGGTACCTAATAGTCCTAACAGTTCTGTATATTGATCTGTGCAAGGATAAAAAGGTCTTTCGATACAGGTGATCTTTTAAAACAGTGGTCTGTTATGTAAAATTTTACCTAACTTCTATGTCTAATGTTTTTATCAAGATAACTTAAGGGTTAGTGTCTCACCTGTACCAACAGAATGGTATGTCATAATAATACTTCTGTCAGGTAAGACAAAGTGTTTGAGGAACGCCTTTGCTATGTTTCCTTTCTTTGGAAGTTTTAATATATGTTGCTTTTTATGAGCATTGTCCCACAACAAGGATGACTTTACCAATATGTACAGTAAGAATAGCTATAATAAATATGTGAACTCTGACCTCAGAGTAGATGTATTCATTAATTAATCATTTTTCTTTTTGCAGTCAACACTGCAGATGAGGATCCAGGTTTCTTTGAAAAAGTGTACACATACATCATAAACAACCTTCAGGTAAAATGCATAGTAAAAACATCCATATATCATGGTACAGTTAGTGCCATATTATAGTGTTTCCCCCTTTCTTTGTGGCTACCCATACTGCAGTGAAAGGGTGGCCATATTGAAGGGGGTGGTTCACCTGAAAGATACAGAATGGTAAAATGCAATATGGTACTATTTTGTTGTTGGGTAAGATAGGTTATGGTAAGAATTGTATTGGAAATAAATTGAAAATTTCAAGGTTGATAATTGATTGATAATTGATAATCAACTCATTTTGATTAAAGATATTTGCAATATTTTATGGACTGTCATTTTTATGACAACAGTTAAACTGCTTGTGTTCTGGTAAAGTTTAATGGTTTAACTGTTTGTTTGTCATCTATCATGTTGTTGGTACTTAAATTATACTAAGCAATGGAAGGCCGTGTTATTTCATGCTGTTATTCACATGCTTTCCTTTTCGTGGATGATTTTGTATTAAAAAAATGTCATATAGTTAAAAACTTGTATGATTTATTTTTGATCATGGGAGAATCAAATACTATGGCTTTTCTGTCCATTGTTCAGGTTTTTTTTAATGGGCATGGCTACACAACTAGATATTCAGAATTGTAAATTGTTTGAGATTTACCAGAAACGCTTTAACAGACAAAATTTTTTAATATATTGAATTTATATGTTTTTTTTTGTTGGTTTAAATGACTGTCTTGTTGATAATGATATGAGCAGTAAATATGGATTATACTATAAGGGACATAATTGGCTCCAGTAATTGCTATTATTTTAACATGCATACAAAAGTCCTTTTTTCAGCAGAAAGCTTTAACTTTTCAAAATAATTGTTATAGCTCAGGTGTTCTTTTTTCAGTCTTCAAAATATATAGTTGTTAAAAATGTCTTTGCCAGCAAAAAACATACCTCCATTGGACACAGTTGTCTATTTTGGCTAAATTGAGTATATTCAAAGTTTTTTTTATAAAATGGTCACTTTAACTGAAAATCACGGCCATATTCCAGTATGGTGTGTATACAGTTTGTATTGTCAACATACTAAAGTATATCTTTGGTTCTCTAATTGAAATATTGATAAAAAATAAAACTCTAGTGGTGGGGTGTGCTTTTAACTTTAAAAAGGAATATTTTTAGGTCTGCAATTTTCAGAAATACCATGTTTCTATTTTTAGATGACACTTCAATTGAGAATAAAAATATCTTTTGATATCTTAGAGACATAGACTAGTAAAATATGAACTTAATTCTTGATTGAATGTGTATCAACAGAATCTCTAAATGTTCATAATTTGGCCAAAATGGGCATTTATTTCTGCTCTGACCTATTTTTGAAGGTTAATTTAAGCTAAATAAATATAAACCTTTCTTCCAGAAATTAATGCTTTTTATAGTGATGATAATTTTACATTTGTTTGAATGTTTAAAAAGTAAACCTATTGCAGGTCCAAAAATAGCCCTAATTGTGTGCTTTGCATCATGAAATGAGGAATATTTATGTTTATAGGTTTCCATTGGTAACATCCACGTACGATATGAGGACACTGTGACCAATCCAGACCATCCATTTGCATGTGGTGTGATGCTAAAGCACCTTAAGGCTCACACAACAGACTCGCGATGGCAGCGGGCCCAGGTGGATTCTTCATCCACACTGATCCACAAGGTAATAGCAGAAGTGTCGGCAACAATATAAATTCAATACCTGGACATGGGATAGGATAATTATATTGGATTTTTGTTAGTGCCAGCTAGTTTACCTACTGTGTATTCATTTGTCTGCCATCCATTGGGTTAACCTTCCAAATCATTGATCAAATCAGCAATGTTTACTCAAAATAAGGTAAGGTATAAAAAAATCCTTTGTATTTTGCCCAACACATATTCATACCTGTCAACCATCTTGAGATGAAAACCTGTGCACCAGACTAATAAAAACCTTACAAAGACCAAAGAAACCTTACACGAAAAAATGTATTCAAACATTATATAAGATCAGCTGTTTTAAAAAAACAAATGCCATAAACAAACTAATTTTACACACATTTACATAATTATTTACATTTCTGAAAATTTATTTTAATTTATTCGCTTGATTTTGAGTGTGTTTTAACACACACATGCCGTTATATGCAACACATGCACCCTTTGCACTTTTCAAAATGTAATCAGGATTTTAAAGACTGTACAGCAGGGGTCAGTGTTTATTTTACATTGTACAAATGATGTTAGTGTGTCTGCATTCAGGGACTGTATGTATTTGTTTCATCATAAAAAAAATCTCGTCACTGATCATATGTTAATACAGGTACACACTTATGAGGCAGGATGCAATAATCCTCAAACAGATCTTTAAGTGCTTCAAGATCCAGGTGTGGAGCAACTCAAAAACAAGAGTGTCGCTACCAGTAATAAAAAATGATCTGCAAGGTATTTTGAAAAACAAATTTTCAATGTGTAATATAAACTTCTTTGGATTTATCATGGTCTCATTATTACATATTTACTTTTGTCCCCCATAAACCAGTAGTCCTTTTTATTTTGTGTGTGTCAAAGTCTTAATGCCCAATAACGGCGCTGTGTAGCATGTTCCGATATTGATTAACATTTTCAGAATATCTTGCACACTTGGCATGCTACATCAGTACTTTTCTACACATTAAAGTTATAATGTTTTAGTCATACTTTACTTGTACTGATGTCTTTTTACTAATAAATTCAGATTCCCACACAAGCAAATGGACACGTTTTCTGTTTCCATTGGCCTACACTTTAGATGGCTGGAATGCGATGGAAGCTGGGAAAACTGGAATCAGTTAAAAGGATTATAAGAGTCTTGAAGCTATTTAAACACTTTCTTTAATATTAATATATTTTTATTCATTTTGGTAAAGAAGGATACTTCAACTTGACCTGATTTTTTGGCATTCCCAGCTTCCATCACTTTCCAAAGCATTTTAGAGTTATCCCCAAGTTGCTTGCACATAGCTAAAAAAAGATTCTGGATCGTGCTTGATTTAAAAAAAAGTTACATCCAGACTCATGGATTAACAAAAAAACAATTATTTGAAGAAAAAAAGTGAGTTTTTATAAGAAAAAACATACAAAATGGTTGTACAGCTGTACACTGACAAAAATGAAAAGAAAACAACATACAAATTACCGGTAACCCAAACAAGTTGACATTTATGCAAATTTTATCTATTGGCATGTTAGATGGGGGGTGGGGAAGACGGGTATTGCTATTACTGTGTGTCTATCTATATTCTTCTTGTCTATCTGTCTGTCCATAAATACATTAATTTATGTAGCAAAAATGAAATCTGACAATGAAGATTCTCCACTGGATTTTATCATATTTCTAAAAAAATGAATACTGTAACAATATACCCAAATACTGACTGGATGAAATTTTTTCAAATATAACGCTCTTTTGTCCATGCTATTTAGATATTTAGTAGTTTTATTCAAGGAGCTGTAAATATCCCCATGGATACTGACTGAAGAGATTCATAGCAGATATTAGCATAAATAATTGTAACCTTTTATGTATTATTTGTAAACTACGCAGATATCTACTCATATTTTATGACAGAACAGCACCAAAATGCCGATGTCATGTGATAACATTTTTAAATATTTTAGATTTTAGACACCAGCAAAACTTTTTAGACACAAGCACAACCTTGCAGTTTATCCATTAAAGATACACAATGTTTCATAATTTCCTTATGGAGCAAGTTTATGCTCATACACGAGGGGGTATTTTGAAACTGCATAAGTAAGCGTATTGTCTGCATTTCCAAAATACCCCCTCGTGTATGATTTTTTTTTTTTAATTTAAAAAATTGACATCTGTGAAGAACATTACTGTAAAATAGTTTGATTTGAATATTGAATGACTTATTGAAACAGAAAAATCTCAAACTTTAAAAAAAAAATTCTTCATAAAAAATGGGGGCAGAAAATGTCCATTATCATGAAACTAATTTTTTTGTGTAAAATTTGGAACTCTTTGGAGATGGATTAATTTGGCTGCAGTGGGGGAATGCTTTATAAACATAATCAAATTGTCATGCTGGTTACTCAAGACAGTATCCTTCTAAAAATATTTACTTTTTTCAATCAGTTTGTGCCATGCAGTTAATAATGTTGGCATTTGTGATTGCCAAAATCAACAATGTTGCTTAAAATTCTCGTATGGCAATACATTTAAAATATGAGCAAGTATTTGATGATTGAAAATTTAATTTGGAATTGTTTGTGATTTTGCTTGTAGATTTTCGCCTTGAAGTTGCAGATGTTTACTAGCAAAAAAACATTCTAACTTGTATACTTGATGTAACATTAAATTTCTTAAAAAACATTCTAACTTGTATACTTGATGTAACATTAAATTTCTTAAAAAACATTCTAACTTGTATACTTGATGTAACATTAAATTTCTTAAAAAACATTCTAACTTGTATACTTGATGCAACATTAAATTTCTTAAGAAAACATTCTAACTTGTATACTTGATGCAACATTAAATTTCTTAAAAAACATTCCAACTTGTATACTTGATGCAACATTAAATTTCTTAAAAAACATTCTAACTTGTATACTTGATGCAACATTAAATTTCTTAAAAAACATTCTAACTTGTATACTTGATGCAACATTAAATTTCTTAAAAAACATTCTAACTTGTATACTTGATGCAACATTAAATTTCTTAAAAAACATTCTAACTTGTATGCTTGATGCAACATTAAATTTCTTAAAAAACATTCTAACTTGTATACTTGATGCAACATTAAATTTCTTAAAAAACATTCTAACTTGTATACTTGATGCAACATTAAATTTCTTAAAAAACATTCTAACTTGTATACTTGATGTAACATTAAATTTCTTAACATAATAACAGCCAGAACTATAAAAAAGATCAGTAAAAAAACAAAGCTTGTATTTACATTAAAAGAAATCTGTCACAGAAATAGGGGAATTATCAAAGAGGGGAATTATAAAAAAAAATATAAAAAAAATAATGGTTAATTAGAGTAGCAGCTCAATCCAGAATTATTATAGAAAATTCCAGTGTGCATCCATGTTTCATAGAATCAGTAATTTTCATAGGAAAATGATGTGCCGAAAAGGAAATGCAACCACAGAGTACAGTGGTACCCATCTTATGTGGCCACCCTTTCTGCAGTGGGAAAGTGGCCTTATAACATGATTTCTCTGTGTGGGTTATTCCACAGAATTAATATTGACCTTGTTATGATCTTGACAAATAATATCCGGTCATAATCATCAAAGAGAAGAATTCAACAGTTGTGTGAAACGTCAGACTCTACCACAACATTGTAGGGCCCATCTTCTGTAATTTATTAACTTTAGTGATACATGAACTTTAGCCAACATGGAAACAGACATCGGTAGAGATAACCAGATTACTCACCTTACCATATGTATTCAATATTGGTTCTGGACACATATTAAAATAAAATTTGGCTGCTTGTGAGGGGAAAATTTTACATTTTAGCACTAATATGCTGGCTGCTGATTATTTTACAAGGTGGCCATTTTTGAACACAAATTCATCAGTGTCAATGGATATTGGTTGTAAAAAGATGGTTGGATGGAGGGATGCATTCAAGAGGGGGGCCACTGTACTGGTGATTTCGAGTACTGCTGTTTTTAAAAAAAACTTAAATGAATGCATTGAACTCATGTTACCCTAGTTTGATGTAAATAATCCAGTTCTAGATTTTTTCTGATTATTGGCTGGTAAGAGAAGGTTTACTACTCTGGAATATATATGTAGTTTCCCTAAACTTACAGGCTGCAAGATGAAATATGGTATAAAGTACATTTAGGCTCATGTACTGAACCCTGTTATCTCTTTGAAAACATAAGGGCATATCTAGCAAAAATTACAGGTGGATTTTTGTAATGATCATATAATCACAATTCTTCCCAACTTGAAAGGTAATAAAAGTAACTAAAGCTATTTGCATGGACTGATATATAAAAAAAGTTCAGTTTTTAAAAATATAATTAATAGTTTTGTTTTATTTTCTTAGCTTTTGTCTCTAGAAGAACTGTCAGTGTACTGGAATCCCTATGTCCCAGAGCAGCATTTACTGAAATCCAGGCTAAACACAGATGGGTGGAGGGTAGGTGTTTCCATTATCACTAATCTAGAGCATTCCTCTCTTAAAGGTACCGAGGTGTCAACAGATACCAGTTTGTGTAAATTGAAAACACTGGGGGTCAGACTGAGTAAAAAAACAACAACTTTGGTATCAAAAGTGGGGGTCAAATAAAAAATTTGAGGGCCTCTGAAGCATAAATGTAAAGGGAAAACACTACAGTTTTAGGCAGATTGTTCATCTGTTATTTGTTTTTTTAAAAATACAATTTTTCTCCAGGTATAATTTTAACTATTGATTCTTTAAAGTTTATTTTTTGGAATTAATTATTTCTTTCATTTGTCAGAGAAGTATATGCCATTTGATAAAACCATAACATATTTTTGATGTAACACATTTGCCATTTCTCCTTTGAATACATTCCCTGATCACATTAATCACAGAAATGTAAGCCCTACTACCTCCCTAATCCAGCCCTCCCAAAGACTTTTCTGGCAATATTATATAGACAAAGGACAGTAACTTTTGCCATTAACTCCCTTTGTTGCCTACAGTGGTGTTAGTTTAAGCTTTTGCTTGTGAACCGACAAAATGTCATTCAGATTGCCTCCTGAAACAAAGTGGATATTTGTGCTATTTCCATTCCATCATTGAGGATTTTGTTATTTTTTTATGTATTAGGGATTATTCTACAGGTGGAATACATTATTTTTGAATTTTGACTGTAATTATGTGAATTTTTTATCACTTACATGGACTTAGTTTATGCACTCTCTGAATGCATGGCTTTACCATGGATACATTGCATTAGAATGTGTTAAAGTTCATCTTTGCACACACTATTTATTTATTATGCTTGGTATAGCAGGTGTCTCTGAATTTTTAATGCAGTTAACTATGCATTTCTTTCTTTTTCTTCCCTTTCTTACTTTGTCATTTCAGAATCAGCTTTGAAAACTAAGTATGCTAAATGCAAGAATGCAAGCCAGTGAGAATCTCATGACTCTTGTCTTGATCTCATGACTCTTGTCTTGATCTCATGACTCTTGTTTTGATCTCATGACTCTTGTTTTGATCTCATCACTCTTGTCTTGCTTATACAAAGTGTATATCACTGGATATGTGCAGAATGTGCACCATGTTGACAAGAAACAGGAAGTGACATGGGAAATCAAAGGACCAAGAGTACTAATGTTTTTGGTCAGTCTTGTCAGGGATGCTGTTACATCTGGAGAATTTCAATATTTTGGGGGCATTTCCACCCTTTTCTAAGCAGCATAGTTGGTATAAATCCTTCATATGTCCAATCATGTTCTTTGAGTCTGTATGTCTAGGTGCAGGGGGTTTATAAATGACTTGAATGACCAGTTCTGTGTCCTTCCATCTCTCCCTGTTTTAGGTGAGAATTTCAACACTTTGGGGAGTTTTCACCCAATTCAAAGCAGCCCAGGTGTTCTAAGTTCCCCTGCATATCTAGGCATTTCCTTTTGACTTGAATGTTGCAGCACTTGGGGTTTATAAATGACCTGATTGAGTGGTGCCATCTAGCTGCATGGCAGTTTTGATGCTGTCTCAGCTGCCAACCGTACCGTCAAGCTCTCAATTCAGATTGTCTGCTGCATCTCAGATTTACTGCTGTCTCAGCCACCAACCATACTGTCAATCTCTCAACCCATACTGTCTGGCTGCATTTCAGTTTTGATGCTATTGGCTGCCAGCCTTACAGTCCAGCCATCTGAGTACTGATCACACCATCCAGCTTCACCTCAGTTTTGATGCTATGTTGACTGAAAGCTGTACCATGAAGCTGTCTGGCTGAAAATCCATACTGTTTAGTGACTGTATTGCTTCTATGACATATTCTTGTATGCCTCATCAAGTTGAGCCATGAAATGTTACCATTACCAGAGATCTTATTGACAGGGTATCCATCTGTCTCACATTACCATTACTTCAGCAGTTCAGCTGTCTACACTGCCATCCATATGCCTGACACCTAAACTGGCTGTTTTTATTTTTGACAAGCCGTCCATATCAATTCCATGACTACATTCTGCGGATACTCGCAGCTTACCCTCTAACCCTCAGCTTACCCACAGTTTACCCGCACAGCTAACCATTTACTGATAGCTTACCCTCTTGGACAACACTGTGACATTTTTTAGAGACAATGGCCATGCTTTTTTCAATGCTTCCAGGAATGTATTCTACAGACATTGATCATGATCCACCTGGACAACCCATTTGGAACAAATCTAGGAATTTGCTGAGAGTCTGTCTGCCAAGATCAGTGACATAGACAATTCCAAAGTCTTTTATTTTGGGAAGAATCAGCTTACAGCATTTTTTGCAATCTCGATAGTATAAGACCCATTCCAGTGCCTTCATCACAGATCTCCCAGCGTTAAATAAGTACTACACTGCAGTCAGTCTGTCATCACCTGTTTCTTTATGGTGGATAGAGACATTTTGAACACCACTTTGAAGCTTGTTCTCAGTGGCCACACCACAGTTGTTGGATTTGGCATATCTGGCAATTGTTCAGGCAAGGCCTGTAGTGCACATCCTGCCCAGATCCTCTGAACCCCCCTTGCTGTTCGTTGGAAAGATAGAGGACTTGCGAGGACATGCAGCTCAAGACCTGCCACTCCATCTCTCTGCACAGCAACGATAATCTTATAAATCATATCCAATTCACCCTCAATGATGTGATGACCATAGGCAAAGAGGATTGTTCACTGCTCAGCCAAAAAGCCAGGTGCAATCCCATTCCTATGAATGAAGACAATCTGCTAAACATTTCCGGAGGGTGTCTTATTAAGGGGATAGGAAACATATCTACCCCCACACCTTCTCTTGGTGCTGACTTGTGTCTCTGACTGCCTGAAGACAACCATCCTGTAGCATTGGATCGGTCTCTTTCTTCCAGGCGAGGGGGCAATCCCAATTGTCTCAGAGGGCCTTCAGTTCTTGTTTTGCCTACACACTCCCCTTTCATCCTGTCCATTCCTGACAGAAGTACCATGATACTGCTTTTGTAGCAAGAGATCCGGATGTTCATCAAAACTCTGGCAGTATAGATTGTTTGGAATCTTACAATTTCTGGATTTTTCCTCCAGGCCTTTTCTGATTAGGACAGCTAATGGCATTCAAGATGGAGTTGGCTAGATCAGTCTGCCTCTCCTTCCATCAGAACAATATCTTTGTCCATTCCATCAGTTGGTTCACCTTGGAATGGATTTTACACACCTCAACATGCTGTCTTTACCACCATTGAGTAGTCCGATTTGTCATCCTCTCAGAATCCATTTTAACACCTCTTGAACAGCCTCACCTGGATGTGACCGTGTGTACAATTACAGACAGCTGTAGATGAGCAACCCATCTCTAACCTGACTTTGACACTGTCGACAACCAGTGGGGTCCAGAGGATGCAGGTCTCCATATCAATGTCTTCAAGATGAAAGCTATCATTAAAGCTTTTCATTTTTGAAGTGACCATCTTCAGACTGAGATGGAGCTTATCATGTCAGAAAGCTCTATGCTGATGACATACCTTCTCAAACAGGGTAGTGCTAAATCATCCCAACTCTACATTCTGGCCTGGGCATTATGTCATTGGTGCCCACAATGAAACATCCACATCTAGATCAGACATATTCCCAGTAGACTAAGTGTCTTAGCCTATTTTCCATACAGAGTGGTCCCTCCAGCCATTGGTCTTTCATTAGATTTGCCAGCTATGGGTGCATGCAGTGATTGATCTTTTTACAACTAGGTGGAATCATAAACTGTTCACCATTGTTTCACCATTATTGGATTGGTCTGTTGATGATCTTTCTCTCAGTTTGGAGGGTCTATGGCCCTTTGCCTGCCCTCAATGCACTTAGTTCCAAGATTATATAGAATTGAGGGGCCAGGAGTGCAGTAATGATTCTGATTGCTCCTCTCCTCTGGGACAAATCCTGGATCAGCGATCTTCTCGATATAGCGTTAGATTTATCCAGACAATCCTGACCAGGCCAAATCTTCTCTACCAGCTTTGAACTCATATGTTTTGTCCTTGCCTGGACCATCCTTTCCTTTAGACTATGTTCTTGTCTGGAGAGTCTTGCAGCAGAAACAATTCAACACTTAAATCACAGAAAGAGTTTTATGAGCTGGAAGCCCCTCCAATTTAAGGCTTACGAATGGAAGTGACACATTTTCAGGGACAGTGCAAAGTAAATAAAATATCCCTGAAGAAACTCTGTCCCACATGTAGCTGACTCTGCCTGTTTGATGAGAAAATGTTGGCTCTGATTACAATTAAGGGCATTCCATTATCATGGCAGGGAGGATCCTGCTCATAACAATGATGTCTCTGACTTATTGTCCAACTTAGACTTTGCATTGGCTTTAATCACTCACATTGATTTCCTAAGTGAATTCTTTTTTTTGAATTCTGACTTGGTTAAATTTAAACAAATTCAAGCCTTTAGCTGCTACCTCATTGAAGCTACTTTCACACAAAACCTCTTTTCATGATAGTGTTTGCTTCAGCATGCAGAGTCAGTGAATTACATTCCCTCCCTGTTGACTCATCCTACCTTTAGTTTTGATGAGATGGCTTGGCACTCATTATGACACAACCCAATTTTGATGGAATTGTTTGCCAACAGTGGGCAATCAAAAGTCATCATATTACCTGTCTTGTATTAACACAACCCAAGAGGCTTTTTCAAATGGGTACATGTGTCCAGACTTTATCTGAAGCAGACTGAGCCAGGTAGTGGAGCTCAAAGATGCCTCTTTCTCCCAGTCAAACCTTGGAAAGAGGAAATAACCTCCCCATCCCTCTGATGTTTGTTGAAGTTGGTATATGAACTGCATACTCTGACATATCACTTGAACATAGTTGCCTTGAAGATCACTGCTCAAAATATATGAGCAGCCTCTATGAACCTTCAGACCCTAAAAATATAACATAACCCCTCAAGCCCTGAAAATATAACATAACCCCTCAAGCCCTTTCATCATGGCTGAAGTTGGTAATACATATGGCTTATTCTGACTTACCACCAGAACTGAGTCACATCATGAAGATCTCCACTCAAGAAATATTTGCAATCTTTGCAAGCCGTGCCTTTGACCATGATGTGTCTATCAGACATATTATTGAACTAGTCCATTGGCATGCACAGTCAGCCATTTTGAGTTTTTATCATAGAAGACATGGACACTAGACCCAGTTGACACCAGCACAAATTCAGGAATAGCACTTACACAGCTTTTGCAGGATTCACCTGGAACCTTTATGTGGTAAGAAGATCTCATTATTTCTCCTTTCCATACAAACCATGTCGCCTGCAGTGGGCTGCTTGCAATTAGGGGAGTGAGTTGACCTTAATATGGGGAATCCAATTTTCTACCCTCAAAAGGCACCTGGTGTATAGGTTGGATGCTCAACATTCCCTCTGTCTGTGATCTGTTTGGGAACATATTTGAAGGAGAAAGCAAGTTTTTTGTTTTAGTAAATTATCTTTCTCTTAGAAGACTTATCACATTACTTTAATACCCTCCCATCCTCCCTGCATGTAAGCATCCTGTTAAGTGATGGTCCGCTCAATTTAAACTAGTGCCACCTGTAGGTTGCAAGGGAGTTAATGGGCAACTGTTAATTACCCTTTGTCTATTTATAGACAGAGAAGACAAAGTTTCATCTTTGGGAGGGCTGAATAGTAGGGCTTATATTCCTAAAATTAATGGGATTAGGTAAGTATTGTAGGAAAAAATAATTGATTAATATATTTGGCAAAAACATGAGATAAAGCATAACACTTGGGCATCAAAACTCTTATGGCACTTTACAGGACACAACAATTGTCAATTTTATTGTATGAAAATATAATCTTACAGTTTTATTTTTATTTCAAATGTAGTTTGTGAGACAATTTGTATAGTTTCAGTGTTTTGCTTGTCAAAATAGAGGGCCATTATTGAGCTCTTTTACAACTTCCAGAAAAATTGGACATATATGTAGAACATTTGTGCTGGATCTTGTTTATTCAAAAGATGTTCAAGAGCAGTTTACCATCTAGCAGATATTTTTTATGGATGTTAGATTTGGCAATTTCATTTGTAAACTTTGACTAATTTATTTTTTATATTGTAAATAGAGTTGTTATTTCAGGTGCTAAATTTTGAAGAGATTTATTTTTTGGCAGTCAAACTCTGATACTGTTAAATTGCCAAAATGTGTCTGTTGCTACAATTTCCTTCTATATGGTATCAGTTTATCCATATGTGCCTTTTATGGGTTTTGTTTCATCAACTCCATTTTGAACAGAGTTTTGGCCCTTGATAATAATGCCAGAATTTCACATATGATGTTGGTTGTAACTGGTTTAGCTCCAGAATCATTTTAATTCGATTTGGAATAGGGTTTCAGAGCTATCAATCAGCTTTACAGTGTGAACATTGCTTTATAGATGTAAATCTGTCTTGTTGGACATTGTCTCATGTAATCCATTTTTGACAGAGTTATGGCCAATGTAAATCAGCCTCATATATTTAAATTGGAGGTTGGTTGTAATTGGTAGTTCAAGAACTACTCTACATATTCTGATACAGTTTAATGTGAATATATTTTTTGGACTTAGATGTTTCTTTCTTGGGTTCTATCTCATATACTCCATTTTGGACAGAGGTATGGCAATTGTTGGCCAGCTTTGTATCTTACATGTGATGTTGCTTGTATTGACCAGTCCTTGATTTGTTACTTGTATTGACCAGTCCTTGAAAGAGATGGCTTTTAAACTTTTCATTTCAGCATTTAGGGCAGTTGTGGCTCCTGAGTGCCAATCAACTCCTAAATTAGATTTCCCAATGGAAGTTTTTGTATTAAAGGCCATAATTGTAGTGACTAGGGCTCTTTGTGATCCAGATTGTACTAATAGCTCTAGTTGCTATCTGGTAAACACAATGGTTTCATTATTTTAATTCATGCCAATCTTCTCTTGTTGGTTTCAGAATTTGCTGAAAACTGCAATTGACTCGCATCAAATTTTTGAAGAAGAGTTCGATTTCAGTAAGTAGTGTAGTGGTACATTATATAAATACTACAACATTTATTTCAGTATCTATTAAGTTTCAGACATTTTATGCATATAAAAATATTTCCTTTTTGGGCTCATTAGAATAATCATTTGCTATAATATTTGAGATATTTATTGCCTGAACCTTATATGCCGAGATACAATGATAAACATTTTCATGTGATTTCTCTCCAGTTTCTTGTTTTTATCTCTGAAAAAGGGTTGATGTTATAACTAGATGATGTTGTTAAACAGACTGCATTCTTTGAGTGACAGACATACTGTTGGCTGGAGAATAATAATGATAATAATAATAATAATAATAGTAATAGTATTAGACATAATTGTCTTTATTTATTGAGGGTAACTCAGTCAAGTACAACTGATCTTTTTTGAGGCCCTTGGCTATATAGAAAATGTACAAAGTACCATCACTCACATAAAAGGAAACCTTTTCTCATGCATGCATGTTCTCATCTCTCACTCTCTTTCTGTGGCACCTGCACAGAGATTACTAAAATATATTAGGGATGCAAGTCATTTAATTTCATTTCTAAATTATTATTTCATCCATTTAGTAACTGTTTTGAAATGTAGAAATGGAGGGGGACTTGCTTGACTTCGTTTGGTCCCTTCTTCAGGCTTTAGGATGTAGAATAGGCTTATTTTAACATTCTGCATGTGATGAGAGACTAGTGGTAGTATAAGTCATACTGGCTAGGATGCTGATTTCCTGACTTAAAGGATGCAGGTTCAAATCCTACCTTTGGATTAACCTGGGTCAGTTAACATTGTGTGTTCTTGGGCAAAGCACTTCCAAGAGCCTTGACACTAAAAAACCTTGTATTTCTGTGCCATAAACTGTCTAGACACCTCAATTTCATATGGAATGCAACTTCATGACAGTGAGCCTCAGCATTAAAATTTTCTCTTGATTAATTCGGTGTTTGCTTTTGGAATTTTGAAATTTCTTGAAGAAAATGAGTTTAGAGTTGATGTATTGACAGATTCTCTGAAATGAAACATATCATTTATATACTTTTAATTGTATTTATATAAAGCCTTTAACATTTGCCTTTTTATCTTCATATTATTGATACTATCTGCAGTATGTATTACTGGTTCATACAATATACTTCTGAAGGCACTTTTGGGGAATATAAAAATCTTTATTAAATTTTCCTCAGAACAATTTTCCAGAATTACATTATAACAATCATTGTGAGGGGGGACTTAACTTGTATAAAGTAATTATGTGTTTTTGGTCCCATGAGTTTAATCCACAACACACATTCCCATAATTCATTTTTAAATCTCAGCATGAGCTACACTCAGCATATCTTCATAAGATCTTTCTGTAGATGTATTAATATTTTAATTTAATAATAGATTTCCCAGGATTTCTTTACCCTATATACATCTTTTGTTTTTTAAGTGAAAGTTTTTTGTATCTTTTTAAATATTTATTGGAATACAAATTATACAGATATACAATAATGATTCTCAACAGCTCCTGAAGATTTTCGTTTAATGTTGTCTTTGAGGTGGAGGTGACTGGAGGCCTCGGTGAAAACCACTGACTTAAGATGATCATTTGAGCAACCTGTTACTTATCAGAACTTGGGATTGACCCTGGGACTATGAAGTTGCAAAGCAGGTGCATTACTGCTGTGCAGTCTATGACCATTTTTATAATAGTTATAATTATGGTATGGCCATTGTGAAAAATTCTTCCTGGGTAAACAAAGCAGAAGTGTAATTTTTATGACCAATATAGTCTAGTCCCATTATAATGGTCACCTTTCTTCCAAAGTTGAAGCCAGTTTTTGGTTTTTCTGTGATTTTTTTCATTGACATTTTGTCTTCATTTAAGGCTCTCTTCCCTTGAAAAATCAAAATAGTTGCTCTTTAAGGGAGATTTCAGTGTATTTTACTGTGTTTACTCAAACTTATCCATACCATGACACTTCAATCTTTCAGTTGTTGAGCCAGTATCTGCCCAGACCCGAGTCATCATAAGCAAGGACAACAATCTCACTATGCCAAAGATTTTTTCTGACATCACACTTCAAGAAATTGAGATTCTGTTGTCACGTCAACAAGTAAGTCTATTATCTCTGTATCTCCAGAACATTTTTTCAGATACAGGCATGCCTTAATTTTGAAAAGAAATTAGACAAAATGAGATCTCAATAAATGCCATTGATAGCACATATAGGTTTTTGTGACCTATGCTCCCAGCATTGACAGCTGTTGCTTATTGCAGTTGATCAAGTAAAATTAAGATTGACCAGTCAGGAGAATAGTAAGCTTTGGGAGTATAATGCCTTCACAGTATGAATGCACAGGCAATTAGTGTAAACAAAGTGTCTTTAGTTAACTGACAAGGTGTCAGTAATAAATGATCTAAACATCATACTTTTACAATGAAGACAGTTGGTACAATTTTCCAATAAGGACAGAAGCTGCTCTGTACCCATTAGGGTGTAATAGACTTGGTGCATAACAGTAATAAAAACAAAACTCTACATGGATATTGTGAATGCACTGTATTGTTAACCACTCATTCGTTGTCACATTTAGACTGGTACACATATGTACATGCTGTCCATTTGGAATTTTATGGATCTCTATGGCTCTTGTCAGATAGTTTTCCCAAATATGGACATTGCCACCAGATATTTGTGACAGTTATGATAAAAATTATGAAAACATTCAAAGGAGATATACAAATTGTAACAGTAACAGTGATATTCTTAATATTAAATGAACCGGAAAATGTGTACTTTTTGGTTCATGATAACAAATTTCCTAATTTTTAGTGTCATTCTTATTTCTTTCAGAAAATTAAGTAATTTCACCCAACAACAGTATTTTGTACTACTCTACTGTTTTATTTTTGTTATACAACAAGTGGACTTAAAACATTAAAATGACATAACACTTGATCAAAGGGACTTTCTGGTCAAGTCCAATGGTAAAGTGTTATGTGATAAGCTCCTTAAACATGTGTTGGAAGATGATATAGATAGTTGTTGTTACTGTTATCTTTTCTCTTTTTTTATTTGCTATGCATATTTTGTTGTAAAGGTGTCACCTGTGCTGACACAACACTACATGTTACAAAAGCACATGGTGTAAGGGACTGATGACAACAGTGTCTATAGTATAGACCAAAGGGAAATCATTCAATTATTGGCTTATTTACACAATGTAGAGTATATATTGTTATGATATTCATCTGTTACCGATTGGGCTTCTAATCAGTTATTTTAGTTGTCTGCAGTCAGCCAAACTTTGTGTATTGTACATGTGGTCAGAAACAACCCTACTGATTTTGGGCTCAAAAGCTCAAGGGTCAAGGTCATTGAGTGAAACAGTTACAGTGTCTGCACAATGCCTAGGGTTCTCCACCATCACAGTTACTTTGAGGATGTATTTCCATTGGTGTAAAGAAAAGCCCTATTAATTGCAGGATAATAAGGTCAAAAGTCACGGTCATTGTAACTGAAAGAACATACTGGCTTTTATAGAGCTGTGGGTAATATACTTAAGCACAAAATAAAATATCCTGTATGATGTACAGTCTTCAAGATATTTAATGTCTCACTTAGACTATGCTTTTGGATGATGGCATAAGCAACTATAATTTCACCTTTTCATCTTTTCTTTCTTCTTTTGAACAGTTTTTAAACCTGCTGAGTTTGAATGATTCTTTCAAACTGATGAGGATCAACCAGAGATATAGGAAGTACCACCCCAATGTCCCACTGAAGATCAGCCCCAAATCATGGTGGCAGTATGCATATAATGCCATTGTGGAGGAGTTCATTCGACAGTACTCCTGGGAACGAATCAAGGAACACAGGTTCATATTCTTACATGCAATTCAAATTTTGTTATGTCTACAGTGCTGTTGTACATAGGCAGAGTTTTTACCATGTGTAAAAAATATGTTTCAATTTACACATGAAAGCATGCATGCAGAGATAAACCTTACATATAAATATGACCAGAAATCATGTCTACATTGACTTTACATGTAAATATGAACATATATATATAACATATATAATAAATATTGCAGATCATGCATAAATGAAGAGAACTGTACAATACTTCTTTATTTTTGTAAAACCTTAGGAAGGACTGTTGGAGGGAATTTGGGGATGAATAATTTTGACTGGAGGATAATTTATGTTAAATTAAAATTATTTCAAATTAAAATTTGTTGTTCTTTTTTGATTGAGGAAACATATCATAGGTTCGTAGGAGCTATTGTGATACACCTTTTTCTTCACTTTTTAGGATCAAATATCGCAAGTATAAAGAACTGTACAAGAAGAGTTTGGAGCACCCAGACCATGAGTCCATCAAGTCCAAACTGCGAGAGCTGGAGGAGGGATTGGATGTTGGAAACATACTTATGGCGAGGGAACAGGCCAAAACAGAGGTTTGTAACAAAACATCCAAGCCATTACTTTGCAAACTATTTGAGCACAAAAGTTGAACTTAAACTTCAAGTTCAATAGTTAGGGAAATTTTCTTTGATTGTTTTAAAATTAAAATCTTAAATTGTCAGGATTGTTTGTTCAACTTTGATTTCTCTTTCTCATTATTATTTATCAATAAATCTTGGATTTATCTAAGAATGACATCTGATTATGGGAGATTGAACCAGATTTGCAGTTGTGTGCTCAAAAGGGTTTCAAACATACATTGTAGGTGGCCTATTTGTCGCATGAGTTTTCTGAGTTCAAAAACTTGTGCTGAAGCTTTAAGTTGAAATCACATTTAAAATCCTTGGATGGTGTTGAAATTTGATATAGATGTAATTATACTAAAATGATACTTGATTTATAATGATTCAAACTATTATAAATTAAGTTATTGATGATAATATTTGTTACCTTTGAATTATGTATATTCATTTTCCAGTATTTTTAGTCAATACTAATTGGAAAATAAGTCTGTAAAGTACAAATTTAGAGGAACTTGATCTTGTCAATATTTTGATGGCTTACAAACAGTTGCAGCCAGTTGTAATACACATTTCTTGTTGGTCATGGACAGATGTGTGTTTTGTTCAGACCAGCTGTATTACACATTTCTTGTTGGTCATGGATGGACAGATGTGTGTTTTGTTCTGACCAGCTGTATTACACATTTCTTGTTTGTCATGGATGGACAGATGTGTGTTTTGTTCAGACCAGCTGTAATACACATTTCTTGTTGGTCATGGACAGGTGTGTATTTTGTTCAGACCAGCTGTATTAGACATTTCTTGTTGGTCATGGTCAGATGTGTGTTTTGTTCAGACCAACTGTATTACACATTTCTTGTTGGTCATGGACAGATGTGTGTTTTGTTCAGACCAGCTGTATTAGACATTTCTTGTTGGTCATGGACAGATGTGTGTTTTGTTCAGACCAGCTGTATTAGACATTTCTTGTTGGTCATGGACAGATGTGTGTTTTGTTCAGACCAGCTGTATTACACATTTCTTGTTGGTCATGGACAGATGTGTGTTTTGTTCAGACCAGTTGTAATACACATTTCTTGTTGGTCATGGACAGATGTGTGTTTTGTTCAGACCAGCTGTATTAGACATTTCTTGTTGGTCATGGTCAGATGTGTGTTTTGTTCAGACCAGCTGTATTAGACATTTCTTGTTGGTCATGGACAGATGTGTGTTTTGTTCAGACCAGCTGTATTAGAAATTTCTTGTTGGTCATGGACATATGTGTGTTTTGTTCTGACATGAAAGTTTATATGTAATTCAGTGATCATGGGCCCATTAACTTGGAAAGGACTTATCAGGAGTCTCCTGACAGCAGTTGCAACAATTGAAATGGAGCTTGGAATTACAGCTGGTGGTTAACAGAGTTTGATCGTTGATCGTTCACTTAACCTAGGATAGTTCCATTGAAACCTTGTTATAGGAAGTTGAAATTGGATTTGAATTTTGAATTTTTGTGATGACAGTAAAAACACCCTAATTTCCAGGACTGCAGAGAGATAATAAAGAATGAAGTGTGTGATAGAATGTAAATATATTCCCATTTATGATGATGTTCAATATTTACAGCTAATGATATGGTGGCATGAAGAAAGTAGATGGGATACTTTATTCATCAGTATGCCGAAATGAAGAGTCTGTGAAATAAATGTTTATGTCATGAACTTACCTATACTTAGTCAGATACTTAAGATAGGGGAGGGTGAATGTTTGGGCAAGCAATAATCACTCAAAGAATGAAGACAAACAGTAGAAAATACTCAAATAACATTACATTTATTGACATATGACACAAACAATGCACATTTCTCCATACACTACCCTTTGTGATGATAAAATGTTAAAATGAAATTAGATTAATAGAAACTGATTGTTATTCAGCTCTCTTTTAATTGTACAATTCTGTCATTGCACTACATTAGGAACTCACCAAGGTCAGTTTTCCCACCTGTATTCTGATCGGAATATCACTCCAGTTTGTCTCTATGAATTTATACAGTTTATCATCCCTATGTCACCAATATATGTATATTTAATATATATATTTATGTATTCTTCATGGAATAATAGCTAAATGTGGCCACAGTTGAACTCTATTTACTGTTCCAGGTTTTGACACTGTATTTTTGCTTTTCTGCTCACATTTTGAATCTTCCCTCAACAAGCCAAGATGCTCAATGAGGCCCTTATAGAGATGCGCACTCCTACACTTCCAGTTCACTCTTCACCAGACAAAATGCTTGGCGAGGTCTGTGGAGTCACACACATCCTTCCTGCACTTTGAATCTAAGCTTCACTGGCCAAAACACTCGGCAAGGGCTATGGGGTCACACATCCCCTACTTCCTGCCTGCCAGCTCACCTGCACCCTCCACTTATCTCTGACTGACTGCTTTATATTCTCAAAATACATAATTGTATGTATGACGGCTTATTTTCCATGCAGCATGGGTATCTTGCAGGAACAGGCTTTTCCTTAAAATCGTGATGTCAGTATAGGTCAGTGAGTATTATCTATGTTCACTCTTGGGAACACATTGTGCCCAAACAGTTAATTTGAATGGGTTTGTGTGACTGTGTAGACACTGCTTGTATTTTGTTTGAAGAAAGATCTTCATGCTGATTTTAATGCATGTAGAGTGAATTAAGATTTATTGGTATAAATTATTAGCAATACCTAGTTCTTATGATAGATTCATGGTGATTTTTCTTTCTCATTTTAATTCAGTTTGCACCAGAGAGATTGAAAAAGAAGAAGAAAGAAAAAGGCTGGTTCAGCAGCTGGTTTGGTGGAAGCAGTGATGAGGAGGATGTGGAGATAAAGATCATGAAGGAGGATGGAGGTACAGAATCTGAGATGCTGTCATATGATTTTAGCATCTCTATCTTCAGTTATAATTATCAGATGGCAGATTATAAACATTGCAACTTTCTGTTATGCAAATATATATTTTTTTTCATTCTCAAATTTTAAGTTAATTAATATTACTCTCTGCTGGGCTGGGGTCACCCATGGCAGATATTTAACTACATTCACAGAGACAGTTGTAATTGACTCTTCTTTCCTTGAACAAGCTGCAATTAGCTGTTCTGACTACCTATAGTATATCTTATTCTAGATGATAGGTAAAAATATATATACATGAAAAGATGTATATATGTGTGTGTGTGTGTGTGTGTGTGTGTCTCATAATGAGATATATATTTTAATCCCTCAAATTGTCAACATTGTTTGAATTCAGTCTACGTTGTAAGGAAGGTTGTATGTCAAAGTTCATTGATTCATTTATAAAAGAGAATTACTGGAATGTGTAGTGCCCAAATTTCATCACTAAGCTTTTGTTTATAACTAAGACTGGATTTTGATTTGCTGTTTAGATTGGCTATCCCAGTTGAGTGTGGAAGAGAAAAACAGACTGTATCAAGGAATAGGCTATGATGTCAATGCGAAAACTTTCAAAATGTCAAGAGAAGTGAGTACTGAAAAGTGTAATTTATTTTGTCTTACCTGTAAATAATGTGATGTATGTATCACTTCCCCAGTTGACGTAAACAAAAGTAGGAGTTGCAAATATTATGTGTGATTTTCGTGCATTTGGTTGAATATTTTGGTGACTTGTTAAGAATTATCTTCAATCCTGCAATTGCTCCTCCTAAAATATACTTTTTAATTAAAGTGGTCTGTCTTGAGAAGCCCTTGAGAGAGGCCACCCCTGATCAGAGACCCCTTAGTCTGACACCAGAATGGTACATTTTTTATTAGTCTGGCACAAAAATGATAAATTTTTACATTTATTCTGGCACCAAAATAGTACATTTCTAGCAATAGTCTGACACCAAAAAGTACATTTGTAATATTAATCTCACACCAAAATAGTACATTTTTAACATTAATCTGATACCAGTATGGTACATTTTTACCATTAGTCTGATACCAAAATAGTACTTTTTTAACATTAATCTGATACCAGTATGGTACATTTTTACTGTTAGTCTCATACCAAAATAGTACGTTTTTAACATTAATCTGATACCAGTATGGTACATTTTTACCATTAGTCTGATACCAAAATAGTACGTTTTTAACATTAATCTTACACCAGTATGGTACATTTTTACCATTAGTATGACACCAGTATTTCAGTATATGCATTCTTTTTTGCAGTTAGAGTTTTTTTTAATTTAATTTATTTACCCTGATAATTTGTTAGAATGCAAAACTGGGCCAAAGGCTACAAGTCTATGCAGATTGGTTATTTATAAATTAAAAAAAAGGTATAAGATTTACTATTCATTTAGTTCCAAGATATTATAAAAATACTAACATTGGTTAGAATATATACAAATGGCATCTTTAAATGGCAGATTGGTTATTTATGAAAACAAGAAAAGGGATAAGATTTACTGTGCATTTAGTTCAAAGACATTATAAAAATACTAGCATTACTTATAATGTATACCGAAGGCACCTGTAAACTAAATAATGCTGTTAACGGTAATAGATGAAAAAATATACAACTATAAATGTGTTGTATACACAAATGTACCCTCCCATTTTCTACAACACTGTACTAAAGTACACAAGAAACCAGCCTAATTGCACTAGACTCATTGAGGTGTGAAACATGTCACAGTGACCTAATTTTGATAAGGTGTCATGGTACTCAGCAAGAAGCATTCACAAAGTTGAATACCTCTCTGACCTTAATGTAAAACGTAACTGATGTAATTGAAAGTAAAGTGTCAGCCAGGTGACTAATTTTGGTAAGATGGTGTTATACTTGCCAAGTTGCATCCACACACAAAGTTGGATAACTCTGGTTGATAATGTTTGACAAACTGGCATAAATGCAACACTTCACATGAGTCATTGAAGTGTAAAATGTAGATGCACAGAAATCTTCAAAATACTGATAGATTTATTTAAAAAGTGTGCCATTAGTATTCACAACTGAAATATTCAGGTAAAAGCAGAATTTCAAATTCACATCTACTCATCTAGAGCTGCACGGTTTTGTTCTTTACAGTACATAGAGAAGAAGGTTCAAGTGAACTTGAAGAGCTGCTGTCTGTCCCTTGTGAACTACAGCAAGAAGATTTTGCAGATCTCAGTCACTCAGATGCTTGGATCCTGGGAGACAAGACCAGCAGGGGATGCATTAAGGTCACTTTTTTTAATAAAAAAACTGGCTTCTTGCATAACTTAATGCCTCTCTGCTATCTAACATCTCCATGCAAGGCTACTAACTCAGAGTATTGAGCCATCAGTGTGAAATGTGACCAAATGCAAGACAGTAGTATTGTGCCATCAATATGAAATGTGACCAAATGCAAGGCAGCAGTCTTAATGTCTGTTAGTTGAACCTTTAGTTTATTAGTTGAATTTCTGTTTCCATTACATGGTCAGCATGAACTTTTGGTTTAGTTTTTTTTTCTGTATGGGTGGATGGTATACACATGTACCTTCATACTTGGAATATAATTTTGATACAGGATGTGGAATTTTTCCATTTGAGGAGACATTTTTAGAGAGACAAAAAATATTGTTGTCTCTGTGGAGATATAAGTTGTAAAACGAAAATTTCCATAATAATAATATGCACTTTTTAAAAATGTTATTTGTCTTTTACAGTTTGGAATTTGAAGGCATATATTTGTATAAATTATCAGAAACTTTTTAGCTAAATGTCCTATATCTATTCAGTTCTCTAGAGTGAAATTACATTGTAAACATTTTACTAGTGTGGTCTTTGCATTGTTTTATTATAAATTTCTAATTTTCAATCATACTGTTTTGTCTCAAAGTTTCATAACTTCTAAGTTTTGGAACACCATTAATCAGTAACAAAGTTATTTTGTCCTGTAATTTTCTGTTCCATTTGCTATACTGGTAACATTATTTTGATGGCTTTCTGTCCCATTTGCTATAATGGTAACATTATTTTGATGGCTTTGTGTCCCATGTGCTATAATGGTAACATTATTTTGATGGCTTTCTGTCCCATTTGCTATATTGGTAACATTATTTAGATGGCTTTCTGTCCCATTTGCTATATTGGTAACATTATTTTGATGGCTTTCTGTCCCATGTGCTATATTGGTAACATTATTTTGATGGAATTGTCCTTGCTAATCGCATAGACATCCACAGTTCTTGCATTTAGCTCATTTGCCTCGACACTGTTTTATGTACAGTTGTGAACCTCTATGGGTGTATTAATCGTCGAGAGTATTGTTCATTACAGACAAAATGAGGTATCAGTAACCTACTTTTCACACTCCACTCTTTGTATT
Source organism: Sinohyriopsis cumingii (assembly GCA_028554795.2). Classification (NCBI taxonomy): domain Eukaryota; kingdom Metazoa; phylum Mollusca; class Bivalvia; order Unionida; family Unionidae; genus Sinohyriopsis; species Sinohyriopsis cumingii. The sequence continues at coordinate 52,341,752 of CM068827.1, read as the reverse complement.
TAGATCAGTTTCTCTATGAGTGGAACTGGCGAGACATTGCATTCTGCAAAATTATTGTTGTACAGAGAACTATTTTTTAATTAAATGTGTGTAAATATTAGTCTTAAGAAAGTTATAAATAAATATTTAAGCCAGTTATTTTCCTCACATACTTTCAGCCAGTAAGGTCCAATGTTTCAAATTAGTAAAGTTGTTAACCACATTTTTAAACAATGAAGAACTAAAATGTTGTCTGCTTGCTGAGATTGAAATCAGGAAAAGATGTTCTCTCCTTGGATAGGGGTATTGTGCTAAATCATATCAGTAATTATTAACTGGTTCCACTTGTGCCTGGTTAGTATTGCTATGACAACAGTCCTCAAATGCCTTCAGTTTTGAATATCCATATGAATTTTCTCATCTCAAGTTTGAGTATCCGTATGAATTTTCTCATCTCAAGTTTGAGTATCCGTATGAATTTTCTCATCTCAGGTTTGAGTATCCTTATGAATTTTCTCATCTCAGGTTTGAGTATCCTTATGAATTTTCTCATCTCAAGTTTGAGTATCCGTATGAATTTTCTCATCTGAATATTGAGTATCCTTTTTGAATCTTCTCATCTCAAGTTTGAGTATCCTTATGAATTTTCTCATCTCGAGTTTGAGTATCCTTATGAATTTTCTCATCTCAAGTTTGAGTATCCGTATGAATTTTCTCATCTCAGGTTTGAGTATCCTTATGAATTTTCTCATCTCAGGTTTGAGTATCCTTATGAATTTTCTCATCTCAGGTTTGAGTATCCTTATGAATTTTCTCATCTCAAGTTTGAGTATCCTTATGAATTTTCTCATCTGAATATTGAGTATCCTTTTTGAATCTTCTCATCTCAAGTTTGAGTATCCTTATGAATTTTCTCATCTCGAGTTTGAGTATCCTTATGAATCTTCTCATCTGAAGACAATATACCCTATCTGTATTATTACTGACTCTTATTTATTGTTATCATTCATAAATTCTTTGCAGCTCTGTGTTTCATCATGCAAAAAGCTAATTGGTGTCATCTTGATACTGCACCCAATGGTCTACAGTGGTCAACAGTGGTCAACAGTACTTACACTTCATCTTAGTACTTGACTCTTTGCAAGTTATATCCAATACATGATCATTTAATACAAGGATAATTTCAGTAATTTCTTTTCTATTTATCTTAATTCATCGCATCCACATCAATTAGCTTAGTGTGACACTTGACTGATTTCACCTATATATGCCATCATTTTGCTCTCTCAAATTACAGGTAACACTGGTCAGGTTTAAAGGTGGGATCTATAAGAAGTTCAGTCTTTTGATCAGATCATACTTGTGATATTTGTCTGCAACGGTCAGATGAAAGATCAACAACAGTTTCAACTAAAGAGTTAACCCATGGTAGCAAGGGAACCAAGAAAAACTCTTATAATAATGCAGTCACAATCATTATTGCCACTGAAGTTGCTTCAGTTGCCATGTTTTTATGTTCCAGTCACCTGAATAATTGTCAGTTCTAAACAGGGTGTGGCAGTCTTTGCCCTCTTGGACCTTGCACACAGCCATAGCACTGATGTCACTCACAGTTCCCCAGCATGATAATTTAAAACACTGATATGACTTTCAAGACAGTACTGGCATAGTATGGCTGCCCATGTGGATCAGTCATGGACAATCCATCACTTCATATAGACTCTCAAACTGGCTAGTAAGGTGATCAGTTTTGTAACTGTTGGATGCTCGGCACCTGATGTTATCTGATCCTGTGCCTTATCCATTCCAGCTCCAGCACAGTCTCAACCTTTGACTTATATTTAGCAATACTGGGTACACTGATTTGTCTCCCTGTACACTCAGTCCCAGAGTGAAGATGCAAACAATGCCAGGCACTCCGTTACATCACTTCCGGTCTTGGTGCAAGGATGGAAATCTTTACTTGATACACAACTGGTTTGCACCATTATAGCTGTTGGCTCCATGCTTGACTTAGTCTCAATAGCAGCAAGCCAAACATAAGCTGGATCTCATCCTTTGTATAAGACCTGCTTGTTAGTCATTACTGTTTCATCAGCAGAAATTCATACCTGATTGGCTGACCCAACTCACTGCAGTTCCACCGCAGCAGTTTGGTTTCTCTCATAATAACCTCTTGATTCGTGGATGAGACCATGCTCTCTTGAACATAAGAATTCAGTCTTTTGTCTTCAGGCTGTATCTTCTTCTGACCCTTTTTCCCAAAGGAGTATTCATGCAGAACCCCATTAGGCCATTGAAGTGATAGCCTAAGTATCATGACCAATTCAGAAAGAGTGTTTGTTTTTACCAATCAGGGAAAGAAGGGATGATATATCTCATCAGGCTCTTTCATCCTGGATTCATTGGGCTATTTATTCAGCTTCCAAGGAACTGATTGATGACCAGATGAATTTCTAATCCATACCAGTGTTATGTGTTTAAACAGTAACACAGAAAGATATTTGGTCTGTCATCATCAGCATAGCATTTGAGTGAAACTGGTCCCTCACCAACATTATTCAAGCTGTGTGATGAAATTCTGAGATAACATTATTCAGTTTTCCTCCAAGACCTTTCATCCATAAGAACTTAATTTGACCTATCTGAACAGTGCAGTAGGTTTCCTTTTGAGGTCACTCAGAAGTATCATAACAGCATAGGATACTTACTTCCACTGGAGTTTGAAGCCTGGCTGAGTCATACCAAAGACTTATGAAAATGGTACTAACAGCTTCCTTTCTAGACACTCAGCATTAAGAGGTTGGTGTTATGACTGGTCAGCCTGGTGTCAGGATAATGTGACTGAGTCGGACATGATGCAACATGTCTGCAGTATGATGCCCCAGTGCTAGACATCACTATAAACTGCCCTACTGCAAACATCTTAGTGATGTGACTGAAAAATTGTTAATGTTAAAAGTCACACAGACACACACACACACACACACACACATATGAGACTTTAAGCTGCTTGACATACATTAGGAGACTGGAACCAGAGCCAACTCCAGGGGAAGGTTATGTAAATCCAGTCACCTCTTACCTGTTTTGCTACTATATTATTATCTGCTAATGTATTGTAAGAAAAATGTTTTTGTTTTTTTAGTAAAATAAATTCTTTTAAGAATGCATCCTAGATCATAATATGAGAAGACCCTTACAAATCCCCCTCCCTCCACCTTGCAGTTACATCACTGACAGAACATGCACTTCTGCTGCATTAGTAACAGATAATTAATTGATGGTATTTGGTGCCTCTGCCCAAGTCCAAGAAAGGGAGACAACCCTTATCTGACTTATGTCTTGTTAAGCAGAAAACATTTTAGCACTTTCATTACTAAAGCAGGCCAAAATATGTGGTTAACATGTCTTAGCTTGGGAAGGCAGGATCTGTGAGGAAGCAAATATTCTCCTGATGTAAAAGGATCATGTAAATATTATCAAAGAAGCAAACCTTTCTCCACAATTGTATATTTTTACACTGGAAAATGTTTTTTTAAATTGTTCAAATATTTATAGACATTACAGTACCAACATTTCACATCTTTACATTTATTTAGTTTGGAAAGAATTTCGCATGGAGTAAATGTGGAAAGGGCATGTTACTGTGGAATTGCATTGTTTTGTATGATTATAAATGTTTCCCCTCTTTGGTTTGTAGGATTTATTGTGAATATCATTGGCTAAGGTAAATTCAATCCCAGCTTACCACCAAATGCTTTTATTTTGCACTCATAAAGGAGGCCAGTTGCTAGAGCCTACACCCTGATCTGCCATTTTATGCAATAACAAATCAAGTTCACCTCATGTTCTATCATTTCAGATATCACCTGGACTTTATGGTCTTTAATTTCATGCGTCACATTGATGTTATGTTCTAAAATTTCATATATCATCATTACTTTATGTAACACATTGAACATCACTCAATATTGCTAAATGATTCTCCATGTTCAAGGGCAAAACCTGATTGCATGTGAAGAGTTGATGAATATTTTGTTTGATGAAAGTAAAGTGGACATAAAAGGATTGCAAATTCAGAAAATGGTCCGACTTTACTCTAAGATGGTTATTGAACATCTAGAAAGGCACATTTTGAGCCTGTTCAGATTTGTATTGTACAAGGGAAAAAAGAGAAAATAAATGCTTCTTTGAAAGTTTCATCAATAAAATCTCATTAACTATTCAAATTGGTCTGACCAGCTCATATAAGTGCACAAATTACAGAAGAAATACAAAGGACAAATAAATTATTCCACAGTCAAAGCTTGAAGAGACATGGCATTAATCACAATTTGTATTAAAGTTGCTGATTTAATTTTAAATTGTAATGTTTGTATGAGAATCAGTGGTTCCTTGATCAAAACATTCTTAAATAATTTTGTAAAGTCCGTTTGACTTATTCCAGCTGCTTTACTTGTCCCAAGCTTTAGCTTCCTGTACTTTCTTTGCCTGCAATAACTTCCAAAAATTGTGATCTGCATTATACGATCTTTCAAAAGCATGTTCAAGAATCCAGTAGCATGTCCCAAGGAGTTTTTGAAAATATTCAGCTCAGTATGTTTTACCCTTTTAAGAATACAAAAAGTTAACAAAATTGACACTTTATCATTAATTAATGCAAGACATTATCAGATTATGTATTTCCCATTATTGTTCATAATTGTAGTGGATGCCTTCAGTGAATTAATTGCCAGGCAAGAAGTACCATGAGGCATGCTGATGATCTGATTGTGGCATGTTAAGGTTTATCAAATGGGAAAGTGTCTTATATAGTAAAGGCCTTAAAATTATTGCTAGCAAAACAGAAACCATGCTATGCTCAATGGTTGAGGAACCCTTGGTGAACACTGGCAGCAAAGGAAATGTATTGAGGCAAGTGGAGACCTTCAAGTATATGGGATCAGTGTTAAAGATTAAGGGAGGATGTAAGGAGGCTGTTAAGCAGAAGATCAAAGCAACCTGGTAGAAGTGGAAAGACTTGTAAGATATTGTCTGTGATTGGAATATGCCAGTCCAAGTTAAAGGAAAATCATACAAAACAATGTTAAAACTAGTGCTCATTTATGGGGAAGAAGCATGGTCACTGTGGAGGACAGAAGAGTGGAACAGAAATGAGAATGCTACATTGGATGCTTGGGATCTCACATATGTCTTTCTAATAGATAATGGAATTTAGTATTTTAATACTAAACATGTTAAAATAAACAGTAATTATTGATATCTTCATATAATGTACATTGTTATACTCTCCTTAAGAGGGCCTCAAGGGAGAATAGTCCTTGACTAATGAGTCCCCCTCTATAAATAAAGCATTGTTATTATTATTATTATTATTATTAAAAGAGGAAAAGAAATGAAGACGTGCTGTATAGTTTGTGGCTGGTATCACAGACAAGGTTTATGAAGACAGACTATGGTGGTATTGGGTACGTGGAATGGAGGGAAGAAAACGGCTGCATCAGAAGAATCTTGAGAGCAGAAGGGTATGGACAACGGAGCAAAGTCTGGCAGAGGAAAAGATGGATGGATTTGGTATAGAGGATCTAAGGAAACTCAGACTCGCTCCAAAAAATACGCGTGGCAGAGCTGAATGGAACAGGCACATGCATGTAGCTGACCCTTTTTCAGAGAGGGATTAACAGCCAGAAGGAGAGAGAGATACAATGTATTTTGCTATTCTTTATGTACTGAATGAAAATTGTTTTAAGTTCTGGATCCATTTCTATTTCAGTGTTATTCTTTCCAATGATGCCTTCTTACGTGAAAAATAACAAGAAGTTGAAATGTACAAAGGAAAATGTAAAACACAGTACAAAAATCAGCCTGAAGGATTACAATTTATATGTATGTAAACTAGTCTACACAGCTTATTATTGTCTTTCTAAAGAGGTCCACTTGAATTATACCCTTTCACATAATATAGGAATAAGCATAAGCAATCAATTTGAACTCCTTGGGACATGTATGTTTTAAAAACCAATTTTTGATTGCTTTATTTCAGCTGTGTTGAAATGTTCAGGAGGAGACTTCCATAAAAGTGTAATAGTGCACAGGAATTTCCTGAATTTGTAGTTTTTGGGTTGACACTGATATATTTACATTTGCTATTGTTCTCAATTGATGCTGCATGCAATTGAATTGAATAGTTTTTCTTGGAGAAATTTTTATTATTGCAGCTTTTTTCAAGTACTAAAATGCAAGGTCTGCTTTTTAAAGATCAATCTTTGGGCAAATCTTTTTTCATTTAAATTCTGCAAAGAGACTGCAGTGGTGATGACATTTGAAACTCAGTCTCCTTGTTATATTACAAAAAATTTCAAGGTGCACAGATTTCCAGTGTACCAAAGGTGACATATATTTGAGCATGAGCACTGAATTTTGGTTTGAAGTAAAAAAATTTAAGTCAGGTGGATTTTACTTGCAGATAAAACTTTCATCCCCACATGAGTGACAATATCAAGAGATTTTTGTTCTTGATTTCTTTGTCAACATACATGTGATAATTCCCAAACATAGATTATGAAATCCTTTGACACAAAAAGCCTTAAATTTTCATGAAAAATTTGAAATTTGTATAAATGTCTTGGTTTTACTATCATTTTCTTGATGTTTTAATGTTTGTTTTTATAAGTCAATAATGTTGTCCTTTCCATATATAATGCCATTAATTAATTGGCTGGAATGAGTGCTCCAGCCAGAAAGTTCTTAATGGGTGGGGTGGGGGATAAATGCATTTTTTTTTTAAAATAGAGGCCCTTTGCTGCAAGTTGTGAGATCTTAATTTTAGATTATTACATTTGTACTGCTGGATATTGCAAGACCAAAGTAAACTGGGATTTACTTGTCTTGCAGGTGACACAACAGTCTCCAGCAATACAAACATAGTAATTTGTAATTATATACTCGCATTAATTAAATAATAAAATTCTCTTTTAATTACTTCTCACAGAATTAAAGTGAATACTAATATGTTTGAAGATAAATATTCTTGTCTACATGCTCTATTGGGTGAAATGTTTTTATTAAAAACTGCAAAAGTTTTGGGAATGTCTGGATAAAATATCCTGCCAGGAGTTTTAATTAAAACCCAGTAATTTGCTGGGAAATAAGGAGTTATCATATGTATGTGACAATACATGTTAATGCATGCTATTACCCAGAGAGCTTCTTACAGCATTTTCATGTTGTTAATGCATGCTTATGATCATGGAGCATTGTACATGTCCAGTACATGTTGTTAATACATGCTTATGGTCATGGAGCATTGTGTAATATGTCCAGTACATTTTGTTAATGCATGCTTATGATCATGGAGCATTGTATAATATGTCCAGTACATGTTGTTGATGCATGCTTATGATCATGGAGCATTGTACATGTCCAGTACATGTTGTTAATGCATGCTTATGATCATGGAGCATTGTGTAATATGTCCAGTACATGTTGTTGATGCATGCTTATGATCATGGAGCATTGTATAACATGTCCAGTACATGTGGTTAATGCATGATAGTAATAAAGCAAATTCTTATAATATGCCCCATACATATTTGTAAATTCTTATAATATGCCCCATACATATTTGTAAATTCTTATAATATGCCCCATACATATTTGTTATTGCATGTTATTTATTATAGAGTTTCTCATAATATGTCCAGTACATGTTAATGCATGATAGTACCAGTAATCATGGAGCTTTTTAATGTGTCTAGTATGTATTGTTAATGCATAATCTCAATGATAGAGCTTCTTATAATGTGTCTAGTACATATTTGTTAATGTTGCATATATTGTGTCTAGTACATATTTGTTAATGTTGCTTATATTGTGTCTAGTACATATTTGTTAATGTTGCTTATATTGTGTCTAGTACATGTTAATGCATGATAGTAATCTGAAGCTTTGTTTAATGTATCTAGTACATATTTGTTAATGCATGATAGGAATTCTTATAATATGTCTATTACGTGCTTTTGAGGGCTGTTCCATTTAAACATACATGGTACCCAGGGAAGGCAGTTTTTAAAAAATATATGCCAGGGTACTTTGATTTCACAGAGTTCATATTTAAATGATAAGAATTTCTAAATTGCATTTATGGGTGAGTACCTCACTTTAAAAGTGCCTTCTGTGTATGTTTTAATGGAACAGCCCTGAGTACATACTATGTTTTATGGAGCTTCATTGTAGTGTTTGTTAATGCATGCTATTAATCATGGATATTCTGATCTTATTTTCAGTTTATTAATGCTTCAAAATATTAATACAGTTATGCATCACTTAGCAATAGATTTAAATAAGAGACAGTTAAATAAATGCTTCAGATTTATGATGTCCACATTTTCCAATTTCAGCTCATTAAATATCCTGCTTATGTCTGCCTTTTTTTTTATACAGAATCTCCTGTAACACAGAGAGCTTTTCAATAGAGGGCACCTCTGTAGAGCATGAACTTGTTCCCATAGTGACATCAGATGTTAATGTGTATGGTGAGTTTCTTTATTAAGCTGGCATGTTAAAATAACATTTTTAATTGACATACTGAAATAATAGATCATTTGAATGCAAGAAAATGAATCAAATCTCATTTTTTTATGATTACAAGTATTTTAGAAATACTTGCTGTCACCATTGCTTGCAAGATACTGTAATATATATTCTATCATATTTTTTAAATCCTGTGCTGTTTGAGCACCACCAATATCCAGTGGCAACAGGGTGCAACTTACCCAGGTGAAAATGACATGGTATAGCAGCTTCTTAGGGCTGAAAAAATGTCATGAATGTAATAAGGTATTGACCAAATATAAACGTGTGGAACATAAACTTCCTTTGAAAATGGCTAGTTGCACTGGTCACATGTTGTTGCTATCATAAGAAGATGGATTGGTAATTTATTTTTGTGTAAAGGAGAGAAATGTGAACCTTACTAGGAGTACTACCAATTTTATTGCTGTCTCAAATTTTAAAAATTGAAAATTTCAAGGGTAGAAAGCTGGTTATATTTTAAATGTGATGATGAAAATACTATGGTTTGTCCTCATACTGAAAGATAATTATGTTCCTGCATAAGGGGCCCTGAGTGGCCAAGTGGTTTAAAGTGCTCTCTGTTACGGATCACTGCCATCTCACCTCTGTCTGTGTGGGTTCAAGTCTAGGATTCGGCCAATGTGGGTATGTGAGAATGCTTGCCAGTAGCTTCTTGTGGGTTGGTGGTTCTTCCTGGGGTTTTCCCGGGTTCTTCCTCCACCAATAATACTGGCTGCCATGCATAGCCTATTGTGTGCTGAAAAATGGCATTAAACCCCACATCAACAACAACAACAATGTTCCTGCATGTTTTAAACATTTGTATGACTGGAATTCTGAAAATTGAATTCAGAATAAAATGAAAAGGCTGATACACATCTTGCTGTAGTGGAAAGGCTGCCATAACACTATGGAAGTGCTTGAATCTGAGAATTTGACATTTTTCCTGAGTACTTTGGTAAATGTTTCAACACAGCTAGATTTTTGTGATCATTATTGATACACAATCAGCTAGATTTTTGTGATCATTATTGATGCATAATCAGCTAGATTTTTGTGATCATTATTGATACACAATCAGCTAGATTTTTGTGATCATTATTGATACACAATCAGCTAGAATTTTGTGATCATTACTGATGCATAATCAGCTAGATTTTTATGACCATTATTGATGCATAATCAGCTAGATTTTTGTGATCATTATTGATGTATAATCAGCTAGATTTTTGTGATCATTATTGATGCATAATCAGCTAGATTTTTGTGATCATTATTGATACATTTTTGTGATCATTATTGATACACAATCAGCTAGATTTTAGTGATCATTATTGATGCATAATCAGCTAGATTTTTGTGATCATTATTGATACACAGTGAGCTAGATTTTAGTGGTCATTATTGATACACAATCAGCTAGATTTTTGTGATCATTATTGATGCATAATCAGCTAGATATTTGTGATCATTATTGATGCATAATTAGCTAGATTTTTGTGATCATTATTGTTGCATAATCAGCTAGATTTTAGTGATCATTATTGATACATTTTTGTGATCATTATTGATACACAATCAGCTAGATTTTTGTGATCATTATTGTTGCATAATCAGCTAGATTTTTGTGATCATTATTGATGCATAATCAGCTAGATTTTTGTGATCATTATTGATACATTTTTGTGATCATTATTGATACACAATCAGCTAGATTTTTGTGATCATTATTTATGCACAATCAGCTAGATTTTTGTGGTCATTATTGATACATTTTTATGATCATTATTGATACACAATCAGCTAGATTTTAGTGATCATTATTGATACACAATCTGCTAGATTTTTGTGATCATTATTGATGCATAATCAGCTAGATTTTTGTGGTCATTATTGATGCATTTTTGTGATCATTATTGATACACAATCAGCTAGATTTTAGTGATCATTATTGATACACAATCAGCTAGATTTTTGTGATCATTATTGATGCATAATCAGCTAGATTTTTGTGATCATTATTGATACACAATCAGCTAGATTTTTGTGATCATTATTGATGCATAATCAGCTAGAATTTTGTGATCATTATTGATACATAATCAGCTAGATTTTTGTGGTCATTATTGATACATTTTTGTGATCATTATTGATACACAATCAGCTAGATTTTTGTGATCATTATTGATGCATAATCAGCTAGAATTTTGTGATCATTATTGATACACAATCAGCTAGATTTTTGTGATCATTATTGTTGCATAATCAGCTAGATTTTTGTGATCATTATTGATACATTTTTGCGATCATTATTGATACACAATCGGCTAGATTTTTGTGATCATTATTGATACATTTTTGTGATCATTATTGATAAAGAATCAGATAGATTTTAGTGATCATTATTGATACTTAATTAGCTAGACATTTGTAATCATTATTGATACATAGTCAATGGCCAAGAACATAAATGATGTACCAAAAGTATACTTTAAATTGAAAAAAGACAGTACTCAGACAGCAGTCTGTGTTTTTAGTACATCTGAAATGTAAAATACCCCAAAATGTCAAGCTAGGTAAAACCAGGTTGACCATGTAAAAATGAACAATTTTACTCTTGAGTGTTTGGGATTGTGCTTTGCAGCCCCCTCTGTGAATCAGGTGTTTACCCTGGACTTTGAGACCAACCCTCTGTATGCAGAAGCTGACTTCTCACTCAAGATGAACATTCAGCCAGTTGAGGTGGTTTATGATGAGGTAATTTTCTGATTTATACTTTTCATTCTGTTGCATACATGAAATCCTTTCCATATATTACTGGCAATTCTATGTTTATATTCAGAGATTATCAAATAGGTAATGATTTAATTTTGAATTTATAATTGAATAATGTCCAGTTTTTGCAAGATTTGGTGAGAAAAAGCTGGACATTATTCAGTGAGTTTCATAAATTTAATATTAAATCATTACCCATACGAGATTCTGTTTATCCCAGTTTTTATTATAATAGAAATAGTTTAGAGAGAAAAAAAAATGTTCATTCAGATTGACTCACCTTTCATTTGTTGCATTGTTTTTTACCTATTAGCATTTAAAAGGACTTCTGTACAAATTATAAATCACTGTCCTTCTAAATAAATTGAACATTTGTCATAGACAACATTTTTCAACATGGAATGTCCAGTGGAAATTCCGTGTGATGTCACATAGTTTGACTTGGGTTAGGTTAGATCATCAAGAGTTCACACCAAATGTGTGAGTTTCACCTGAGCATTCCAGGTGTTGGACATTCATGTGAAGATTAATGGATGCAGAAATTTATGGTAATGTATTTGTGACTTGCATTTTTGTATTTGGAACAGTAGTCATAGGCAGATTTTACAGAGTCAGGACTGCATAACTTAATAAGAAACATTTGAACTATTTTACGATGTAAAAATGTTATGGATGGATACAAATTTCTGTTAGTTTTAAGACTGGTTTGTGTCCACATTCTTCCGTGAACATGAGTTTGTTTACTCATATAAGTTGACATTTAAACCAAGCTTGTATATAGGGTGGATTCCACATTAGAGGATTACTATCCACCCCTCCCCTCAGACCTGATATCAATTGGCCAGTTAGTTTTATTAGTTGTTGTTTGTTCTTGTTTTGGGGTTTTATGCCATTCTTCAGTGCATGTTATAAAAGTTAATTATTGCACACCTCTTTATTCATTTTTAAGTTATTTATTGCACACATCTTTATTCATTTATAAGTTATTTATTGCACGCATATTTATTCATTTATTTTATTGCACACATCTTTATTCGTTTATGTTATTTATTGCACACATCTTTATTCAATTATAAGTTGTTTATTGCACACATGTTTATTCATTTATAAGTTATTTATTGTACGCATATTTATTCATTTATTTTATTGCACACATCTTTATTCATTTATAAGTTATTTATTGCACACATCTTTATTCATTTATAAGTTATTTATTGCATGCATATTTATTCATTTATTTTATTGCATACATCTTTATTCATTTATAAGTTATTTATTGCACACATCTTTATTCAATTATAAGTTATGTATTGCACACATCTTTATTCATTTATAAGTTATTTATTGAACACATCTTTGTTCATTTATAAGTTATTTATTGAACACATCTTTATTCATTTATGAAGTTTTTTTCATATAAAAACAAATGCCATAAAAATTGAAACTCCTCCTTTATGAAAATGCCAGAGTGAAATTCACCTTCTCTGTGCTAATTCTTGAGTAATGACTGCATCCTAGTTTCACACATAGGCAGTAATAAAGGGGTTTTGTAATGTTGACAGCCATTGGCAAACCCATTGCATTAGCTACATCTGAACCTCCATCACTTTGTTTAGAGTAGAGAAAAAGGTAATGTCATGTAGTTTTGTTGTGATTTTGTATTGAACTTTTGGAAAACAATGTAAGTATTGTAGAGTTTTAATTTTCTCAGTTTATTGCAAAATGGTGAAATGATGGAATCAGCAAAATGTAATGACATATTCATTTTTTTTATGTGACCTACATATGCATGTATTCTAGTCCATTTCTAATTAACAGCACTCAGTAACAGAGGTCAAGGCTTTCTTCCAGCTACCTGCCAAGGTCAACCTTGACATGAATTTGGTTGCCATGGAGACATTGAACCAAGTTGCAAATAAAAGCAAGATTGCTCTCATTTATGCAATAGAGCAACACAAGGTAGTACCCATTTTATACTTTTGACATAACAGTTAAAAGATAGTACCCATTTTATATTTCATGATAGTTTAAAAGGCAACACCCATTGCATAATTTAGGATAATTAAGTGATTGTGTGTGTGTTGGGAGGGGGGTGTAGTGGTCAGAAGGAACTTATACAATGATCCACCACCCATAATAATTAATTGGACTGAACAACATATTGTATTTCTTGCATGTTAGGCCCTTGAAAAGTTTTTTTTATCAGACTTTAGTAAAATAGATAAAAGTGACATGATGTACAGTTTTGGAGATATATAAGGTTATGACCTTACAGTATTATGCTGGATTGCATAGTGAAATGGTCACCTGATAAGTTATGTAAGTCAGGTGAACATTGTCAGGCCCACTTGAAACTCTTGTTTAAGTTTTGTTTTGCTTTACCCAAATATTTATGATGACAAGTATCAGCAACCTCTTCTAATGTTTTTTTTTTATTCTACTGTATTGGAAAGTGAGTCATTGCAGCCAGTTCTCTTGCAGTTTCAATTCTGTCACAAATTTGTTGTTGTTTTGATTCTAGTTTTTTTAAGGCCATGCTTTGATTGTGCATGCAACATGCAGCATCCAGGCTGTGGATTCTGTATATTCATTTGTGTATTACATTATTAAAAATATATGCAAGGAGAGGATGCCCAAATTGATCTTTGCAAGGATGCCAAGAGAAGTGCATCTGGTATGGTTAATTAAAGAAAATCAATCTTCTGTAACATGTTCACATACTTTTATACATGTGTCTTAATGCTGAGTGTACTGTGTTATGATGATGTCCATCTTCTGTAATATGTTCACATACTTTTATACATGTGTCTTAATGCTGAGTGTACTGTGTTATGATGATGTCCATCTTCTGTAACATGTTCACATACTTTTATACATGTGTCTTAATGCAGAGTGTACTGTGTTATGATGATGTGCATCTTCTGTAATATGTTCACATACTTTTATACATGTGTCTTAATGCTGAGTGTACTGTGTTATGATGATGTCCATCTTCTGTAATATGTTCACATCCTTTTATACATGTGTCATAATGCAGAGTGTACTGTGTTATGATGATGTCCATCTTCTGTAATATGTTCACATACTTTTATACATGTGTCATAATGCAGAGTGTACTGTGTTATGATGATGTCCATCTTCTGTAATATGTTCACATACTTTTATACATGTGTCATAATGCAGAGTGTACTATGTTATGATGATGTCCATCTTCTGTAATATGTTCACATCCTTTTATACATGTGTCATAATGCAGAGTGTACTGTGTTATGATGATGTCCATCTTCTGTAATATGTTCACATACTTTTATACATGTGTCATAATGCAGAGTGTACTGTGTTATAATGATGTCCATCTTCTGTAATATGTTCACATCCTTTTATACATGTGTCATAATGCAGAGTGTACTATGTTATGATGATGTCCATCTTCTGTAATATGTTCACATCCTTTTATACATGTGTCATAATGCAGAGTGTACTGTGTTATGATGATGTCCATCTTCTGTAATATGTTCATATACTTTTATACATGTGTCATAATGCAGAGTGTACTGTGTTATGATGATGTCCATCTTCTGTAATATGTTCACATACTTTTATACATGTGTCATAATGCAGAGTGTACTATGTTATTATGTTGTCCATCTGTTACCAATTTTGCTCTCATATAATAACTTTAGTCCTCACCAGTCTGTAGAATCCAACATTGGCAAAAGGCTTGCACTTGGGGTTAGGAAGAATCTAATTGATTTTGGGGTCAATAAGTCAAAGGTTGAGGTGATTGAGAGAAGAATAGTGGTTTCCATACATTTAACTTAAGTTCTCGACCATCTGTTATCAAACTTCGTGGAGGGCTTGTACTTTGGATAGGAAGAACACTATTGATTTTTGGGATGAAAGATCAAAGGTCAAGGTCACTGACTGAATGAAGAAAAAGGGTTTCTACACAAGAACTTTAGTTCTCATAGTTACCAAACTTTACAGAAGGCTGGCACTTGTGGTAGGGAAGAAACCTATCAATTTTGGAGTCAAATAGTCACAGGTTAAGGTTACTGTGAATGAAAGAATAAAAATGTACAACAACATTAAATTTGCATCATATACATGGACCAAAATTTGCAGTTAGCTTACACATGGGGTAAGAAAGAAACCTGTTAGTTTTGTGGTCAAAAGGTCAAAAGTCAAGGACACTGAATAAAAAATGGTGGTTTCAACACAATATCATTTGTTCTACATAACAGACTTCATAATGGATTACTTTTTTAGTAAGGTAGAAGCCATTTTACCTTCAAAAGTAAAGGTCTTTGTCTGAATCTTGCACAGAAATGTCAGTTAACTACATAAAGATTATTTAACGTGAGGCAGGTTTATGATGTGCCGTTCATAGTACTCTTGTTATTTATTTTCTACACATCCAAATAACTATGGATAAATAATTATTTAGAACTTGATTATATTATCACACCTCCAAATCATGCCACTTGGAGCAAGTTTTGACCTGGTGGGGGGCACCATATAAGTTCCTGTTAGTTTATCTAATCTTATAGCAGGGTGTAAAACTTTCTACTCAGGGGCAAGTCTTCTACCAATGGCATGACCGAGGATCTTAATTGTATATATGTCTGACTTCTCCTTATATCCTCCAATCATATGTGCTGACTATGTCTTGCATTATCTGATTTTATTTCCTTATATTCTTCAAACCTATATATGGTTATAGGGTGATGATTGCAACCTATATATGGTTATAGGGTGATGATTGCAACCTGTATATGGTTATAGGGTGATTATTGCAATCTATATATGGTTATAGGGTGATTATTGCAATCTATATATGGTTATAGGGTGATTATTGCAATCTATATATGGTTATAGGGTGATTATTGCAATCTATATATGGTTATAGGGTGATTATTGCAATCTATATATGGTTATAGGGTGATTATTGCAACATATATATGGTTATAGGGTGATTATTGCAACATATATATGGTTATAGGGTGATGATTGCAACCTATATATGGTTATAGGGTGATGATTGCAACCTTTATATGGTTATAGGGTGATGATTGCAACCTATATATGGTTATAGGGTGATTATTGCAACAGTTTCCAAGTTATGATCCCAGGGGCAAGTCCCTTAAGCAGGGGCACATCTGAATGTGTGCATTGAATATAGGTTGATTTTGTATCTTCATGTCCTTGAAACTTACTTTGGTTATAGGATGGGTATCTCAACAGCTTATAACCCAGACGAAAGTCCTCTTACCCAGGCACATGACCCAGGGTTTGTCCGATTTTCATCTCCTTGTGTCCTTCAAATTTATGTATAGTTAATGCATGGGATCTCAACGATTTCTAAGTTATGACCCAGGTGCAACTTTCCCCACCCCTGGAGCAAGACTGAAGATATACATGTAATTCAAAAATCTGTTATATATATTTTGGCCCAGTCCTCTATGATGGCACATGCTAACTTTCAGATCTACATGTATAACTTAGTATTAAAGAATTTGTTTGAGATTTACTGGCCCCCTCTCCCTCAAATTTTAAGGTCATTGTGTACATTTACAGACCACAAGCAGTTATACCCCAAAGTTTCAATTATGTATCTTCAACCATGCAATACTGTTGATGGATGAATGGACATAAGTACAGATTGGCAATACAACATAATCCACACCCTTTTATTCTTAAAAAAATCATAAGGATATTAATATTATTACCAGTAGCTTATCTTACGTATGAAAATTTGTAATTGTTTAATAAAAGTAGTTTTCTCAGTGAGACGGTACAAACCAAAATTTGATTTATATTTGATTGATGGGATGTGAAACATACAAAACACTAATCACAATTTCTCATTACATTCACTCACCTCGACCTGTACTCTGTTCTGTACTTTTTCTCTAGCATTATTTTTAAAGTGTAATTTATAATTTGATTGTTTTTAAAATCTAATTTATATTTTGAATATTTTTAAAATCTAATTTATATTTTGATACTTTAGACCATCCATCTGGCTGTTAACATGAAGTCTCCATATGTAGTGATACCAGAGTTTGGAACATTGCACAGGTATTGTTCTCTTTTTTTGGGTGCATACAATTTAAATATATAGTAATTTTTAATTACTTGTGTAATTTTGGAACTTAAGTTTTAATACCTATTTCAAAGTTGTATTTAATGAGGTTCTGAAATCTTTCATAATTCCTGTAGAGACTAATCTACCTACATAATAATTAATTGACTGCATGTATTTTTTGCAATTAATGGAAATTGATATTCACTGCTTTGATTGAAAATTAGATAAATCAGAACTGTTATATCAAATTGTTGGATGACTCATCCATCTGTACTATGTTAAAAAAATGTTTTTACTTAAAAAAAAATATTCAGGAATGCAGTGATACATAATTCACACCTTATTATTTGTAATTTCAGCTTGATTTTTTATTAAAAAGAGTAGCTTACAAGCAATGTCCCCCTGAAGTGCTACATTTGAATCATATATTCAGTAATGAATTTGCCGAATAATTAAATTTAGTTCTGTTTTGTAGAGGCGGTAATGTGCTGATAGTTGATTTGGGAATGTTGCAGATCAAAAGTGAACTTCAGCCAAAGGATGTTTCTTTGGAGGTAATATCACATCCGTTTTTTCTTTAATTGAATGGTAAATTATTTTTATCATAAAGAGATTATTGTGCTCATAAAAGAATTTGCAGAAATCCTGAAGCATTTATTCTGATGCTATTTTTAAAATACTGATGTGGTTTGACAATACTGGCACTGAGTCAGGATGTATAAACTACTCTGAAGTCACCATTTTTCATGAGATACAAATTTTCATGGGATACCATTTTTTGTAAGATACCAATTTTCATGAGGACCATTTTTTGTGAGATATCAATTTTCATGGAGTACTATTTTTTGTGCTGTACCAAATTTCATTTTCGTACAGTACTAATTTTCATAGGTTTTTTGTTTCTTTAGTAATCAGATTTAAAGACCCAGCAAATAATGTTTCTGCAGACAGGATAGGACCCCTTCTCCAATCCTTGAATTTGCTACTAACTTGAATGTATTTTTTGTGTGCAAAATCATGAAAATCAATACCTATGAAATGAAATAAATTTAGATTATCATGTTTCAAATCAGAATTAACATACAGCAGCTTGCCATGACTGAAGCTGATCCAGAAGTTGAATTTTGGTCAGTGTCAAATTCTGGTACTTTTCACCAAAGACAGTTGAAGTTTGCTACTTTTCCATTTACATTTTATCACAAGCTTACATCTTATTACAATGCTTGACATATATGTGACAATTCAAGCTGACAGTAATGCCAGGCTTATTCCATGTTGTCAGTGCACTTGTCTTAGCGACTTTTACAGTTTGTGAAATTAACAAGACAACAATGTCAGCTGCAGAATTTTCTGATTTCAGATTCTGCCAATGAAAGGCTATTTAACAAGTTTAATCATATATTGTCCCTTAAATTATTTGTAACACATTAAATCTTATCAAAGCAATTGATTAAAACCGCTTTTACTACAACTTCTATTAAGTTATTGTTGCTTAGGCAAGGTGAGACAGATAATGGCCATATTCTGCTCTAGATTTATGGCCCTTGATCTACTCAAGAATACTCTAGCACCAAAATATTCAACCATTTTTGCCTTGAAGCTTTGTCTGAACAAACACCTGGACAAATTTGAGGATAAACACACATATTTATTAGATTTATTAACCATGATAATGATAGAACTGCCATATACAACCATGTGAACACCATTGCTTCCATTTGACCAGTTTAGCTAGCTGTCAAAGCTCATTTAAGTAAGTGTGGACAAGTTTGATGATGAGCATGTTCTTCAGAGTTATGGCCCTTATCATGGGTACCTTTAATTCAATGAACACTGTAGATTCTACATGTATTATTTGATTTCTACCAAGCTTTTTGTGAAGTTTCACCTCAGCAAATGCTCAGTCAAATTTAATGATGAGCACAATTTGCATAATCATACTAGAACTATTGCCCTTGATCATCTTTAATTGGCATTGCAAATACAAAACCATTTAAACTTTCAGCTTCCATATTATTATTAGATTTCAAGCAATTGGTTGTCATCATACCAAGGCTCATATGATTATCATGAGCATGCTTAGCATACATTTCTTAGAGTTAAGGCCTTGCTTATAGTAGCAGAGGCACTGTTAAATCGCAGTCTTATGTACACTCTTGGGTTACACATTTATTATTAGATTTCAACCAAATTTTTTAAGAAGCTTGATCTGAACGGGACAAATTGAATGATGAGCATGTTTTACACCTGTTTCTTACCTTTACGACACTTGAACAACTTATTCTATTCCAATTTGCATACCATCATGTAGGTGAGGTATGTAATAATCATCTGCACCTGTTTCTTACCTATACAACTCTTGAACAACTTAGTATTGATATTACTGATCCACCCAGCCCACATTCAAACCACATTATCGTTTGGATTTTAGTTCATTAGGTAATGTAAATTATAGCCCATTAGATTGCTTGTGCATCACAGTTCTTTACTAATACAATTTATATTCTTTTCCAATTTTGTATAGTATAATGTAGGTGGGGTATGTAGTAATGGTCAGATCCACCCTACAGCTAAAATCTCACAGTTTTTGCTGGACTGTCATGATACTTCATGAATATTATTGTCATCACCAGAAGATGCAAATATCAGCAAGTTACTTTGCACCTGCAATTCTTGTCTAGAGTTCTTGCCCTGTTTATCTTGTGGCAGTGTGTGATACAATGTTTTTAGTGTAACTAGTCCCATATTTTTTTATATATTGCCATTAAACTTGGTAAATATTATGGTCATGATATGAAGATGCACTTTGTGCCACATATTTAGTTAGAATAATTGCCCTTTTCATCTTGTAGCATTGCATGGCACACTAGATATCTCTCTTTTTGTTTTGTAGCTTAATGCAGTGTATTACACAATTTCATTAGCACAAAGAGTCTCAGTTTTTGATGGTTTGCTAAGGTAATTGCTAATTGTAATGTATTTTATGATCATGGCCTGATGATTGGCAGATCACTATGTTCTCACAATAGCTGTTAGAGTTATTGCCCTTTTGTATTGTAGCTGAATGCAATTTATGACACAGTCTCAGACTTTTCCCATGGAACTAGTAAGTTCTGTAGTCATGGCCTGAAGATACATATACTGACAACCACTTTGCTCCCACAAATTTTGTAAGAGTTATTGGCCATTTGTTTTAAAAGCTCAAGGAAGATCATGATACAGTCTCATAAGCAAACTAGCCCTACAGTTTTTATGGATTTCCATGAAACTCAGTATGGGGTGGAGGTGGAGATGTATTTATGTCAGTGAATAACTCACCATTCTTCAGATTCTCACTAAACATGGAAACTTTGTTTAATTACCTGTATTTGGTGAAACTAAATGTCTCATTCTTGGCAATTTGATTCTATCTCTCTCTTTCTCCTTCCCTCTCTGTCATAGAACATGGAGAGTTCAAAATTCCTATAGAAATTATTAATTAGTTAGTGATGGATATTCATTTTAATCATTTAGTTTGAATATCTGTACTGATCAATAAAGAAACCTACATTCTGTTTTATATACATATGTAAATGTATCCAATCCTGGGCTGTTAGTAATGGCCATGGGGTACATTAGCCTGGTTAGTGATATCTTCATCTTAACAATAGTAAGCCCACTGAAAGCAGTAGTTCTATGGTTAGTGATATGTTCTTGATAAAGTTGTATCATAAAAAACCAAACACAAAACATGCCATCCAAGGTTTAAATTACTTTAAATTACTTTCAGGATATCACCATGTCAGAGATAGGGGCCAGGTTGTATGACCAGTTCAATGTTTCTATCACAGATGTTAAAGTACTCCTGGCTGATTCTGGTAAGGGCCCATTTATTTAATTTCAACCCAGTAAATGGGGCACACCCCATGATTTGCTCCTACATTGTGTATAAATATTCAAACAATATACACTGAATCCTGTCTTTGCAAATGACAATTTTTAGACCTTAATATTTGTCCTTTATAGATATTGGATTTAATTATGTATGTGAAATCAAGACAAATGGTTTCTGAATAGGTGTCTTATTTGTTTATGTTACTGGCAAGACAAAAGTGAAAGGCAAGTTTATAATTGAAAACTGCTTTGAGGTTGTAGAAATGTTTTAAAAATATTTTTAATGGTGAATGTTGGATTTATCATTAGGCGAGGACTAAAATAATGGCATTTACTAAAGAGATGCATATTAGAAAACATTCCCTTGAAAATAATTGTCTGCAATTAATATAATCAGTTAGGGGAGGCTATGATCCTTCAACTTGCTTTCCTGTTTGTCATTAGAAGCAGCTGATGGAGGCTGGAACCATGGTGGCTCAGTGGTTAGCTTGCTGGATTTGTGACCAGTAGGGTGTAGGTGTGAATCCTACCATCAGATCAGTCTTGATATGCTACCATGGTTTGTCCAGCAGCAATCTACTTTTACTCCAGTCGCCTTAGCATTAAATAACCTACTTGTGTTACTGTGCCATAAAACATCATCTTATTTAATCTCATCAGAGCAAATTTTAACAAGTATGGCCTTACCAATAGCTGTAATTGACTCCATGTCCACTGTGATGATTGCATGATTTGATGAATATTTGCATTTGCTTGACTAGATAAATACACCACACTTCTATAAGCTGTTTAGAAATTGTTGAATAAAGGGCACACACAATTGTTAACTGTTAGTGTATGAGAAATTGCAGTGAACTCATTTGCAACAAACAGTCAGTAGTCAGTGATGCTGTCTTCTAATTCCCATCTGCCTTACAGGTGATGACTGGCATACAGCCCAAGTTCAGCCCAACTCCCAGTACCATATACTTCCCAGCATGCAGCTGAACATGGACTTTTATAACACCGTGAAACCAGACTACAAGGACCTTCCTCAGTAAGAGATTGATACCCAAACATATTTAAGGCAACCAGCCTGAAACGTTTTCATAAAACTCAATATGAAACTGTATAATATCTTTTTTTGGTCATATGCATTCTCTTTATTGTAAATATCTGATACTTAATTTTCCAGTCACCATATTCTTAAAATTTTTAATTGTTTTCAGTAGTACATAAAATTTGCGGAAATCAGGTATGTTTTTTTTTAAAGAGCCAATGAAGATTAAAATTAAATTTGGTATGTACGGAATAATTTACCTATACTCGGTTGCCAGAATATATGATTGAATAGAAAATTGTTTGGCTGCAAAGTCTTTTCATTTACCCTAATTATCATGTGGATTAACTAAACGTGTTGTCAGTGGTCAGTGATAAAAATAACTGATATTTTCCTGACTTATTTTTGCATGACTTGCAATCACACAGTCAGTGTCCAAACAAAGCATCATCTGTGACATGCAGTGTTTAAAAAAATCTCTGATGCAATAGTTTCACAAGTTTTGTCTTCTGAGTAATTTTAGTTACCAAATTTTTTCAACATAATTCATTTCAAATGCAGTCTGTTTTGATCTTCATACCTTTAGAACCATTAATTATTGGTTACTGCATTTGTATGGGAAAATAAGAATGAACTTTATTTGGATGGATACTGCATGACTCATTTTTTTATTCTACCTAAGGTTAAATTATATTAAAAAAATGCACTACAAGAAACAAAGTAATTGAATTTGCACTGTATTTCAAAATATGTACACAAGTGCAGATTCATCAGTACACATCAACAAGATTAATGCACATATATCTCGACCCATCAAGATTTGAACTAAGTTGCAAGCTTAACATCACTTTCAAAAAGAATTTCTGCTTTTTGCCTACTTAAATTTGAAATTTAGAGTCATATTATGAATGAATGTGCATCACAATGTATTTTCCATCTGGTCTGATGACTGGCATACAGCCCAAGTTCAGCCCAACTCCCAATACCATATACTTCCCTGCATGCAGCTGAACATGGACTTTTATAACACCGTCAAACCATCTGGTCTGGAATTAATGCATTTTGTTGCGTTTATTTCTTCTTCAATTCTAATCAGTTCCTCTGGATTTATTAGTTTTATCAATTGTACACAAAATACATGTGTCTGTAATTTGATCAAGGAGCCTGGGACATGTTTTGACTCAGCTGCATATGTGTTTCTGTTCTGTCATTGAATGTTTGGAATCATACTGTGGGAAAATATGAACTCGTTCAATTGTAATTATGAACAAGACTGCAGAATTTCATTTTCATTTTGAGTGCAATAAATGTGTAATCAAGCTTTAGAACACATGACATTGCTCATGTAATTCAGACTTGCAAAATGAAAGCACATTTTGAGGAAATTCAAGACGCAAAAATGTAAGTACATTTTTGCCAAACTTTTTGTCCTAGCAAAAGAAAATATGTTTATTCGTTTTCACTTGCATGCTTCCCCAGTTTTGTTATGACCTGTCTTCAGTATCATGGCATCTATTGCTAGCCTTAATCCAAAACACTGTATCAACAATGTTAAGGCAGAAAATTGCAAAGTGTCTGGTGTATCACAATGCATTCACCCGGCAAAAATAAGAATTCTTTGCCACCTTGGCTTATTGGCTCTGAGGCTCTTACGTTTCTAACAAGACCTTCATTTCTTTTTTTCCCGGGACCCCGAGTGGCAGAGTGGTCTAAAGTGCTTTCCGTTACGGATCACTGCCATTTCACCGCTCTCTGCATGGGTTTGAGTCTCGGATTCAGCCAATGTGGGTATGTGAGAAAGCATGCCAGTAGCTTCTCATGGGTCAGTGGTTCTTTCTGGGGTTTTCCTGGCTTCTTCCTCCACTATTAATACTGGCCGCCATGTATAGCCTATCGTGTGCTGAAAAATGGCATTAAACCCCACAACAACAATAACAACAATCCTTTGTTCCCCACGAATTTAGTACTTTCACATGGAAAATGTACCTTGTTGTTGTTGTTGTTGTGGGGTTTAACGCCATTTTTCAGCACGATAGGCTATACATGGCGGCCAGTATTAATGGTGGAGGAAGAACCCGGAAAACCCCGGAAAGAACCACCGACCCACGAGAAGCTACTGGCAGGCTTTCTCACATGCCCACATTGGCTGAATCTTAGACTCGAACCGCCGCAGACAGAGGTGAGATGGCAGTGATCCGTAACGAAGAGCGCTTTAGACCACTCGGCCACTCGGGGCCCCGGAAAATGTACCTATCTGACAGGTATGTGATAGCCCTTGCCCTCAGTATGTTTTCTATGCTATTTTTATATACCCCAGAGATCACTGGTCATAGTCTGAACAATTCCATTAACGAAATGTTAAAAACATTTCTCCTAAGTTACTATTTAAATAATCAGAATGGTATTTTCAATACTGTGTCTCACACATTTATTGTGAACATTGTGAATATCATGTTCATTTGTTAGCTTGTTTTAAAATTTCATTTATAACTCGGTACACTCGTCCACATCAATTTATCATCTTTACTTTCAAATACATGAAACAGCTGTTTTGGTTCATCCACAAACAAATCTAATAAACTGAAATCTAAAGTCTACTGCATGAGTGTACAGGGTTTGTTTACAATGTAGTTCCTTTAGGCACACGTGTCATGGACGTGAATGCAATATGAGTGTTCAGTATTGTAAATTACTGCACAATTCTGATATTCTGACAATGTAAAGTTAACAGAGAAAAAAAAGGAGTTTATAATGATACTAATTATAATGTGTGATTTGATTCCTGTGCCGGTCAGAGTGATTTGGCTGATCCATGTCATATTATAGGTGGAGTTGTAGTGTAGGAATAGTTGCAAGCTGATTGGAGCTGAGGACAAGTTTAATTTCAAGTACTCCTGAGTAGTCATATTTACACTCCCAATTTCAGCTCTTTCTGAATATTTGCTAAAAAGTATATACCATTTTTTTTTTCACATTTTCAGAGATACATGTTTGCATTTTCATTTCAGACAGAAAGTGATCACAAATTTACCCAGATTTGAAATCAACATTTCTGACAAACGCCTGCATGTGCTATATAAATTCTTCCGCAACTTCCCATTTCCATCCAGTACCAGTATGGTCACTCTTGCTGAGGATGCAGTTGATGGAGCTAATATTCCTAGGGCTGCTTCTGTTCTGGTAATTTTCTTAAAAGTTTTTTTTTTCCTATTATTTTAATGTTGTTTTTTGAGTTTTGTGAAACCTCAGATGCTTAAAAAACTGAGATGTTTGGATAATCATAAATCTATAGTACCGTTTTTTGGATCATCTCCATTTTGAAATGTTCATTTGTAATCATGTGCTATTTAGGTTATTTGTATGATTTGGATTGTTAAGCTGGTTTTGTTCTTACAGTTTTGTGATGTCAGCTGAACTTGAACATTTGAATTTCTCATGCTGCTTGAGTACATTTTTGTGTATGTTGGAAAACTCCTTTTTGCAGATAATTGGTACATGATTTATGCCCATATTAATTGATCATGAGAATAACTGTAGTATAATTGTAACTGTGTGCAAATTCATAATGGAATAAAGACTTTGAAATCTTTGGTCCAGTCTGTCCCCTTGTTTTTTGTTTTGTTTGTTGTTGTAGGGTTTTAACTGCCTTTTCAACACATTAGTTATATCATGCTGAGAAAATTTAAGCTTAATGCATTTCCATGTAGCTGATCCATTGCTGGTCTGGGCAGGTATTGAACATTTGACCCTTGAATTTCAGGTCCAGTGCTATACTGACTGAATTACTGTGGCTACCTTGTACTCTTACAAATGTTTGCATTCCCATTGTTAGGACAGATGCCCAGTCTGCAGAAATGATTCACTTCAGATGGAGCATCCACTTAGAAGAAAACTGCCTCAGAAAGGAATATTGCAACCATTTAGCTTGCACATTTGCAGACAGGTTGTCCTAACTTGCCTGACACTTCAAACAGGCAGAGTCAGTCATTCAGTACTTTATATATATATATATATATATATATATGTATGTATGTATGTATGTATGTATGTATGTATGTATGTATGTATGTATGTATGTATGTATGTATGTATGTATGTGCATGCTATCAGGATAGATTATCATGTGCCATGGATACTGAGGTTGGAGCATGCTATCAGGATAGATTACCATGTGCCATGGATACTGAGGTTGGAGCATGCTATCAGGTCAGATAATCATGTAACATTTATACTGAGGTTGGAGCATGCTGACAGGTGAGATTATCATGTGCCATGGATACTGAGGTTGGAGCATGCTATCAGGATAGATTACCATGTGCCATGGATACTGAGGTTGGAGCGTGCTATCAGGTCAGATAATCATGTAACATTTATACTGAGGTTGGAGCATGCTATCAGGATAGATTACCATGAGCCATGGATACTGAGATTGGAGCATGCTATCAGGATAGATTACCATGTGCCATGGATACTGAGGTTGGAGCATGCTATCAGGTCAGATAATCATGTAGCATTTATACTGAGGTTGGAGCATGCTATCAGGATAGATTACCATGTGCCATGGGTACTGAGGTTGGAGCATGCTAACAGGTCAGAGAGTCATGTGCCATGGATACTTACTAGGTTTCAAATTATGTCTATTTTACCATGTTTCAGAATCTAAGAGAATGTCAGTTGGAACCATCTGTTGCTCAATTGAAGAGGATTAGGCGAGCTGTACTAGGGCGCCACTTAGTGGATGACACTAAAACTTCAGCTAAGAAGGATGATGAAATAGTAGTTAGACAATGGTCAGGTAAATATTAATAATTCTGCCAGAGGAAAAACAGACTATTGGTTGTACAATATCAAAATAAAAGAATTATACTATTTTTATCCTGTAAATAAATAAAAAAGGAAGGAATGGAGTAGAAAGGGTTTGAAAAATATTGCATCTTTTCCAGTTTACATATTTACAGCAAAATGCATATGTTGTTGCTTTAGTTTAATTAATACACTGTTTATGTGAAAAGTGTGAAACTATTGTTAGATTCTTAAAAACTGTCATTTGTAAAATGTAATTACTGTAGATATAGACCATTTTAACAGTGGCACAAATATGGAGTGCAGAATTAGCACAAATTAAGAATTCAGGCTGATGAATTATAAACAAGCATGGAATGAAATGCAGATGCATTTCATGAATAGATTATTTTCACCCTGCTTCAGAATTACCGTGGTTGAAACCCTTTTGTATGTTAACCAGGCTTATAAAACAGCCTCTAATATTGAAACCCTTTTGTATGTTAACCAGGCTTATAAAACAACCTCTAATATTGAAACCCTTTTGTGTGTTAAACAGGCTTATAAAACAACCTCTAATATTGAAACCCTTTTGTGTGTTAACCAGGCTTATAAAACAGCCTCTAATATTGAAACCCTTTTGTATGTTAACCAGGCTTATAAAACAGCCTCTAATATTGAAACCCTTTTGTGTGTTAACCAGGCTTATAAAACAACCTCTAATATTGAAACCCTTTTGTATGTTAACCAGGCTTATAAAACAGCCTCTAATATTGAAACACTTTTGTATGTTAACCAGGCTTAAAGACAGAACCTAAAATATTGAAACCCTTTTGTGTGTTTACCAGGCTTATAAAACAACCTCTAATATTGAAACCCTTTTGTATGTTAACCAGGCTTATAAAACAACCTCTAATACTGAAACACTTTTGTATGTTAACCAGGCTTAAAGACAGAACCTAAAATATTGAAACCCTTTTGTGTGTTTACCAGGCTTATAAAACAACCTCTAATATTGAAACCCTTTTATATGTTAACCAAGCTTATAAAACATCCTCTAATATTGAACTCTTTTGTATGTTAACCAAGCTTATAAAACAACCTCTAATATTGAAACCCTTTTATATGTTAGCCAGGCTTATAAAACAGAACCTCTAATATTGAAACCCTTTTGTATGTTGACCAGGCTTATAAAACAACCTCTAATATTGAAATCCTTTTGTATGTTAACCAGGCTTATAAAACAACCTCTAATATTGAAACCCTTTTGTATATTAACCAGGCTTATAAAACAACCTCTAATATTGAAACCCTTTTGTATGTCAACCAGGCTTATAAAAAAATCTCTACTATTGAAACCTTTTTGTATATTAACCAGGCTTATAAAACAACCTCTAATATTGAACCCTTTCACATGTTAACCCTTTACCTCATGCTAGCACCTTTGGACACCTCTACTCCATTTACATGGAAGCATCTTTTGACGCCTGCTGTAAACGTCAGCCATTTTAAGCGGGTTTTCGTAGCACCACCTTCAGGGGAAAACCCCCTATTAGATACTACATTCATTTCTGCAAATGACAATTACATTAGATCACGTGGTCATTGTTTATTCTCTGGTTGAAATCTGCTATTTAAAGTAACTGGGTCGTAATCTCCAGTCTCCAAAATAGAGGTCGCAGATTTAATTCAGTACTTACAAAGTTTTCATGATTAGAATCACAACTGTGAAAGCTTCAGTAACTTAGCTAAAGGCTCTGATATTGATGTAGGCAGCAATTAGTTTTTATAAATTATCGAATTCAGATGACTTAGTGATGTAGACGCCGACAAAAACTTGTAAATTTCGAGTATGAGAAATGGCAGCTACAGTTGGTCACACGGCTTCACTGACTTGATAGTGAACGAGTTCTCTCAAGATTTTAAAGTACATAAAAAATTCTTCTGTGAAAAATAATTACATAGCTATAACAATCGGACTTTACTCTTAAATTTTTTCACACATAATAGATGTGAACCA
Source organism: Sinohyriopsis cumingii (assembly GCA_028554795.2). NCBI lineage: Eukaryota > Metazoa > Mollusca > Bivalvia > Unionida > Unionidae > Sinohyriopsis > Sinohyriopsis cumingii. Next base: position 52,312,619 of record CM068827.1, on the reverse strand, counting down.
AAAATTTAAAAGGGTTCAAATTACTGTTAAACGTAACATACACTACATTGCTTAACAGTTAACAGGCAGGTCTATTCGTATGGAGTCGAATAGGTAACAGTTGTTCTATTTATAGCGCATTGCTCTGGGTAGCTTTGCTCTATGAGGTAAAGGGTTAACCAGGCTGAAAAAAAACAGAACCTCTAATATTTAAACTCATTTGTATGTTTACTAGGCTTATAAAACAACCTCTAATATTGAAACCCTTTTGCAGGTTAACCAGGCTCATAAGACAGAACCTCTAATAAGCCATGTCATTGTTTTTATCTAAGTAAACATAAAAAATAACTCTCATTGATGTGATGACATCATCATCAGTGGTTGTATCAGTATGCAATATTTATTTGAACTTGAGCAAATAAGACATACAGCTTACTGACACATACTCAATACCAGTATTTGTACAAATTTCAGTTAAAGTTATATTTTAATCTTTTGTTGATCAGATTAAAACCAGATATCATATACAGAATAATACATCAATTGTGCATTATACAACTTTTTTTCCACAGATATGGCTGATATGCCAAGAATCAGTAGGGATGAACAGGAGGAAGAAGACTTTAGTAGGTTAGTATCCATCATAGGAAAGTATAAAAAGCTCAGAATCTTGGTTGCAACAGAGTCCTACATCATAGTTAAACAGAGTCCTAAATCATGGTTAAAAGAGTCCTGAATCATGGTTAAACAGAGTCCTAAATCATGGTTAAACAGAGTCCTAAACCATGGTTTTACAGAAACCAGAGCTATCAAAATTTACCTAGATTGTTGGAGCTGAAAATGGCATACATATATCATCAATAACTTTGCAGATGTTTTATTTGGATGTTTCAAGTAAATTATGTATTTTAGTCTAGAATGATAAGTTTTTTTTTATATCTCAATTGGTCAACCAATAATTTGATTTTAGTTTCAGTGAAGTCAAACCTGTAGATGATGATTCATCAGGAAGCAACAACATTAATATCCTGCTGCGGTTCAATATACGTGAAATGGTTGTACAGTTGAACAGGTCTTTTGACAAACTGGAGAAGCCATACCTTATGTTCCGTGCTGATAGACTTCACTTGGATGCAGCCATCACAGCTCATGGTGTTGTTGCTCATTCCAGTCTTGGATCTGTACAGCTGGTGGACAAGATGCACATTGGTAGATCATGATCTTTTCTGGTTTTATTACATACCCTTGTATTACATACCCATGTATTACATACCCCTGTATTACATACCCATGTATTACATACCCCTGTATTACATACCCATGTATTACATACCTGTGTATTACATACCCATGTATTACATACCCCTGCATTACATAGCCATGTATTACATAGCCATTCACTACATACCCATGCATTACATACCCATGTATTACATACCCATGTATTACATAGCCATTCACTACATACCCATGTATTACATACCCATGTATTACATACCCCTGCATTACATACCCATGCATTACATACCCATGTATTACATAGCCATTCACTACATACCCATGCATTACATACCCATTCATTACATACCCATGCATTACATACCCCTGCATTACATACCCATGTATTACATACCCATGTATTACATACCCATGCATTACATACCCATGTATTACATAGCCATGTATTACATACCCATGTATTACATACCCATGCATTACATACCCATGTATTACATAACCCTGCATTACATAGCCATGTATTACATACCCCTGCATTACATAGCCATGTATTACATAGCCATTCATTACATACCCATTCATTACATACCCATGCATTACATACCCCTGCATTACATAGCCATGTATTACATAGCCATTCATTACATACCCATTCATTACATACCCATGCATTACATACCCCTGCATTACATAGCCATGTATTACATACCTGTGTATTACATAGCCATGTATTACATACCCCTGCATTACATAGCCATGTATTACATAGCCATTCACTACATACCCATGCATTACATACCCATGTATTACATACCCATGTATTACATAGCCATTCACTACATACCCATGTATTACATACCCATGTATTACATACCCCTGCATTACATACCCATGCATTACATACCCATGTATTACATAGCCATTCACTACATACCCATGCATTACATACCCATTCATTACATACCCATGCATTACATACCCCTGCATTACATACCCATGTATTACATACCCATGTATTACATACCCATGCATTACATACCCATGTATTACATAGCCATGTATTACATACCCATGTATTACATACCCATGCATTACATACCCATGTATTACATAACCCTGCATTACATAGCCATGTATTACATACCCCTGCATTACATAGCCATGTATTACATAGCCATTCATTACATACCCATTCATTACATACCCATGCATTACATACCCCTGCATTACATAGCCATGTATTACATAGCCATTCATTACATACCCATTCATTACATACCCATGCATTACATACCCCTGCATTACATAGCCATGTATTACATACCTGTGTATTACATAGCCATGTATTACATACCCCTGCATTACATAGCCATGTATTACATAGCCATTCATTACATACCCATGCATTACATACCCATGTATTACATAACCCTGCATTACATAGCCATGTATTACATACCCATGCATTACATAGCCATGTATTACATAGCCATTCATTACATACCCATTCATTACATACCCATTCATTACATACCCATGTATTACATAACCCTGCATTACATAGCCATGTATTACATACCCCTGCATTACATAGCCATGTATTACATAGCCATTCATTACATACCCATTCATTACATAGCCATGCATTACATACCCCTGCATTACATACCCATGTATTACATACCCCTGTATTACATACCCATGTATTACATACCCCTGTATTACATACCCATGTATTACATACCTGTGTCTTACATACCCATGTATTACATAGCCATTCATTACATACCCATTCATTACATAGCCATTCACTACATACCCATGCATTACATACCCATGCATTACATACCCATGTATTACATACCCATGTATTACATACCCATGTATTACATACCCCTGCATTACATACCCATGTATTACATACCCATGCATTACATAGCCATTCACTACATACCCATGTATTACATAGCCATTCACTACATACCCATGCATTACATACCCATGTATTACATAGCCATTCACTACATACCCATGCATTACATACCCCTGCATTACATAGCCATGCATTACATACCCCTGCATTACATAGCCATGTATTACATACCCATTCATTACATAGCCATGCATTACATACCCCTGCATTACATACCCCTGCATTACATAGCCATGTATTACATAGCCATGCATTACATACCCATGTATTATATACACATATATTACATACACATGTATTACATACACATGCATTACATACCCATGTATTACATAGCCATTCATTACATAGCCATGTATTACATACCCATTCATTACATAGCCATGTATTACATACCCATGCCTTAATTATCCATGCTTTACATACCCATGTATTGCATACCCATTCATTACATACCCATGTATTACATACCCATGCATTACAAAGCCATGTATTACATGCATTACATACCCATGTATTACATAGCCATGCATTACATAACCATGCATTACATAGCTATGTATTACATACCCATGCATTACATACCCATGCATTACATACACATGCATTACATAGCCATGTATTACATTGCCATGTATTACATACCCCTGAATTACATAGCCATGTATTACATACCCATGCATTATACACCCATGTATTACATACCCAAGCATTACATAGCCATGTATTACATACCCATGTATAAAACTCCTTTTTTCGCTGACTCAGAACACAAATGCAGTTTTGTGTATGCATCAAGTGCATTAGTTGAAAGTGAGATATGTAGGTATCACCTAAGGATCTGCTTGTGTAAAATAAATGCTCAATACTGCTTGTGGAAAGTAAATGCTCAATACTGCTTGTGGAAAATAAATGCTCAATACTGCTCAAACTGATCTGATCAGTACATTATGACATCATCTACAGGAAGAGTAATACAGGTCATTTATGCATTCAGTACTGACTATTTGAGAAGCAGGTGTCATCGTTTAGAATTGTATTACACATGTAGTGTAAGCCTTAATCTAATTAGTTTTGTAATATCACTTGACAGTAAAAGTAATCAGGTATTCCGTACTGGATTAGAACTGATACACACATTCACTAGGGTTTATGTTCCATGGGAAACTTACTCTCAGGGCAGCTTTTACTCCCCTTCCTAGCTGTATTGATGTCTTGTATTTAATAAGTGTAGAATGCCTTCTGTGGTTATTCTTCAATAACATTACAAAACACCTTTAAATGGAGATTATTCACTCTGTTTGGATCCTCCTTTATCTATATTACTTTGGATGGTCATTATTTACATGTCCCAATGATAAATTACATGGACATTTTTGGACAAGGTCATCCTAAAGGTGTGATCTGGAACAGAGTTATCAGGATAGTATATTGCATGCTTTGATATTACAATGTGTTGAAAATACATACCGTACTACCCAATATACGTGCTCTTGTTTTGATCCAGTTTGGTGCCTGGCCACCATTGTAAAAGTCCATTGTGATTAAAAATTTTGTTGGGAAGTTTCTTGAAGGCATTTGTGGTGCAAAGCAGTCATTAATCAGGATTGAATAGGCTTTGTTTAAACTATATTAGTATTAACTTTTAGAACAGCAATTAATATTTAATTTAAAGACTAGTAAATGTACCTGTGTACATGACCACATCAACATAAAATGTACAGTATGACATCGTCAATATCATGTCACTTGTTTTGTATCACAGAACATTGATGTCTGGTGGCCATTGGGTATAAAGTCTGGTGGCCATTGGGTATAAAGACTGGTGGCCATTGGGTATAAAGACTGATGGCCATTGGGTATAAAGTCTGGTGGCCATTGGGTATAAAGACTGGTGGCCATTGGGTATAAAGACTGGTGGCCATTGGGTAATAAAGACTGGTGGCCATTGGGTATAAAGACTGGTGGCCATTGGGTATAAAGACTGGTGGCCATTGGGTATAAAGACTGATGGCCATTGGGTATAAAGACTGGTGGCCATTGGGTATAAAGACTGGTGGCCATTGGGTATAAAGACTGATGGCCATTGGGTATAAAGACTGATGGCCATTGGGTATAAAGTCTGGTGGCCATTGGGTATAAAGACTGGTGGCCTTTGGGTATAAAGACTGGTGGCCATTGGGTATAAAGACTGATGGCCATTGGGTATAAAGACTGATGGCCATTGGGTATAAAGACTGATGGCCATTGGGTATAAAGTCTGGTGGCCATTGGGTATAAAGACTGGTGGCCATTGGGTATAAAGATTGGTGGCCATTGGGTATAAAGACTGATGGCCATTGGGTATAAAGACTGGTGGCCATTGGGTATAAAGACTGATGTCCATTGTGTATAAAGACTGATGGCCATTGGGTATAATTACTGGTGGCCATTGGGTATAAAGACTGGTGGCCATTGTGTATAAAGACTGATGGCCATTGGGTATAAAGACTGATGGCCATTGGGTATAAAGACTGGTGGCCATTGGGTATAAAGACTGGTGGCCATTGGGTATAAAGACTGGTGGCCATTGGGTATAAAGACTGATGGCCATTGGGTATAAAGACTGATGGCCATTGGGTATAAAGACTGATGGCCATTGGGTATAAAGACTGGTGGCCATTGGGTATAAAGACTGATGGCCATTGGGTATAAAGACTGGTGGCCATTGTGTATAAAGACTGATGGCCATTGGGTATAAAGACTGATGGCCATTGGGTATAAAGACTGGTGGCCATTGGGTATAAAGACTGATGGCCATTGTGTATAAAGACTGATGGCCATTGGGTATAATTACTGGTGGCCATTGGGTATAAAGACTGGTGGCCATTGGGTATAAAGACTGATGGCCATTGTGTATAAAGACTGATGGCCATTGGGTATAAAGTCTGGTGGCCATTGGGTATAAAGACTGGTGGCCATTGGGTATAAAGACTGGTGGCCATTGGGTATAAAGACTGGTGGCCATTGGGTATAAAGACTGATGGCCATTGGGTATAAAGACTGATGGCCATTGGGTATAAAGACTGATGGCCATTGTGTATAAAGACTGATGGCCATTGTGTATAAAGACTGATAGCCATTGGGTATAAAGACTGATGGCCATTGGGTATAAAGACTGATGGCCATTGGGTATAAAGACTGATGGCCATTGTGTATAAAGACTGATGGCCATTGGGTATAAAGACTGGTGGCCATTGTGTATAAAGACTGATGGCCATTGGGTATAAAGACTGATGGCCATTGGGTATAAAGACTGGTGGCCATTGTGTATAAAGACTGATGGCCATTGGGTATAAAGACTGATGGCCATTGGGTATAAAGTCTGGTGGCCATTGGGTATAAAGACTGATGGCCATTGTGTATGAAGTCTGGTGGCCATTGTGTATAAAGACTGATGGCCATTGGGTATAAAGTCTGGGGGCCATTGGGTATAAAGACTGATGGCCATTGGGTATAAAGACTGGTGGCCATTGTGTATAAAGACTGATGGCCATTGGGTATAAAGACTGATGGCCATTGGGTATAAAGACTGGTGGCCATTGGGTATAAAGACTGATGGCCATTGGGTATAAAGACTGATGGCCATTGGGTATAAAGACTGGTGGCCATTGTGTATAAAGACTGATGGCCACTGGGTATAAAGACTGATGGCCATTGGGTATAAAGACTGATGGCCATTGGGTATAAAGTCTGGTGGCCATTGGGTATAAAGACTGATGGCCACTGGGTATAAAGACTGATGTCCATTGGGTATAAAGACTGATGGCCACTGGGTATAAAGACTGATGGCCACTGGGTATAAAGACTGATGGCCATTGGGTATAAAGACTGATGGCCATTGTGTATAAAGACTGATGGCCATTGTGTATAAAGACTGATGGCCATTGGGTATAAAGACTGATGGCCATTAGCTATAAAGACTGATGGCCATTGTGTATAAAGACTGATGGGCATTGGGTATAAAGACTGGTGGCCATTGGGTATAAAGACTGATGGCCATTGGGTATAAAGACTGATGGCCATTGGGTATAAAGACTGATGGCCATTAGGTATAAAGACTGGTGGCCATTGAGTATAAAGACTGATGGCCATTGGGTATAAAGACTGATGGCTGTTGGTTATAAAGACTGATGGCCATTGGGTATAAAGACTGATGGCCATTGTGTATAAAGACTGATGGCCATTGTGTATAAAGACTGATGGCCATTGGGTATAAAGACTGATGGCCACTGGGTATAAAGACTGATGGCCATTGTGTATAAAGACTGATGGCCATTGGGTATAAAGACTGATGGCTGTTGGTTATAAAGACTGATGGCCATTGTGTATAAAGACTGATGGCCATTGTGTATAAAGACTGATGGCCATTGTGTATAAAGACTGATGGCCATTGGGTATAAAGACTGATGGCCATTGGGTATAAAGACTGATGGCCACTGTGTATAAAGACTGATGGCCATTGTGTATAAAGACTGATGGGCATTGGGTATAAAGACTGGTGGCCATTGGGTATAAAGACTGATGGCCATTGGGTATAAAGACTGATGGCCATTGAGTATAAAGACTGATGGCCATTGGGTATAAAGACTGATGGCCGTTGGTTATAAAGACTGATGGTCATTGGGTATAAAGACTGATGGCCATTGTGTATAAAGACTGATGGCCATTGTGTATAAAGACTGATGGCCATTGGGTATAAAGACTGATGGCCATTGTGTATAAAGACTGATGGCCATTGGGTATAAAGACTGATGGCCATTGGGTATAAAGACTGATGGCCACTGGGTATAAAGACTGATGGCCATTGTGTATAAAGACTGATGGCCATTGGGTATAAAGACTGATGGCCATTGGTTATAAAGACTGGTGGCCATTGGGTATAAATGATGGCCATTGGGTATAAAGACTGATGGCCATTGGGTATAAAGACTGATGGCCATTGTGTATAAAGACTGATGGCCATTGTGTATAAAGACTGATGGCCATTGTGTATAAAGACTGATGGCCATTGGGTATAAAGACTGATGGCCATTGGTTATAAAGACTGATGGCCATTGGGTATAAAGACTGATGGCCATTGTGTATAAAGACTGATGGCCATTGTATATAAAGACTGATGGCCATTGGGTATAAAGACTGATGGCCATTGTGTATAAAGACTGATGGCCATTGTGTATAAAGACTGATAGCCATTGGGTATAAAGACTGATGGCCATTGGGTGGCCATTGGGTATAAAGACTGATGGCCATTGGGTATAAAGACTGATGGCCGTTGGTTATAAAGACTGATGGCCATTGGGTATAAAGACTGATGGCCATTGTGTATAAAGACTGATGGCCATTGTGTATAAAGACTGATGGCCATTGGGTATAAAGACTGATGGCTATTGGGTATAAAGACTGATGGCCACTGGGTATAAAGACTGATGGCCATTGTGTATAAAGACTGATGGCCATTGGATATAAAGACTGATGGCCATTGGTTATAAAGACTGATGGCCATTGGGTATAAAGACTGATGGCCATTGGGTATAAAGACTGATGGCCATTGGGTATAAAGACTGATGGCCATTGGGTATAAAGACTGATGGCCATTGGGTATAAAGACTGGTGGCCATTGGGTATGAAGTCTGGGGGTCATTGGGTATGAAGTCTGGTGGCCATTGGAATATAAAGACTGATGGCCATTGGGTATGAAGTCTGGGGGCCTATGGGTATTAAGTCTGGGGGCCATTGCATATGAAGTCTGGGGGGCCATTGGGTATGAAGTCTGGTGGCCATTGGGTATGAAGTCTGGGGGCCATTGGGTATGAAGTCTGGTGGCCATTGTGTATAAAGACTGGTGGCCATTGGGTATGAAGACTGGTGGCCATTGGGTATGAAGTCTGGTGGCCATTGGGTATAAAGACTGGGGGCCATTGGGTATACAGACTGATGGCCATTGGGTATGAAGTCTGGTGGCCATTGGGTATAAATTGGCATTTGTGTCTGATTAAGTAATCATCAAGAAAAATGCTATAAAATAATCACAATAACAGTCCTGTAAAATTAATGATAAACTAAATTAAAAGTATACAAGACCCTTACATAAAAATCTTCAAATGATATACAATCTGATGTACAGGCTTCTGTTTAAAAATCCATGTGATCTTAATAATTTTGTTATACTGTAATATTCACTTATGGAGATGTACTTTTCATTGTGTATTTGATAAAGGGAGTCACTGATCTTCCGCTATACAAATTTGATAAATTTTTTAATATTCATTCAGTCGTTATTTTGTGGACTTTTAGTGGCAAGGTACATTTTCTTATACCTTCCTATGTAATAACCCTTACATTGGGATATATTTTATATCGGAGTAGCAGCAGAAAATGCACACCAATATATACATCTGTATGTGATTTGGGGTTACCTGCAGAAAATGCACACCAATATATACATGTGTATGTGATTTGGGGTTATCTGCAGAAAATGCACACCAGTATATACATCTGTATGTGATTTGGGGTTACCTGCAGAAAATGCACACCAATATATACATGTGTATGTGATTTGGGGTTACCTGGACCCATAGTTATGGAAAATGTAAGTCTTTTGAAACGTTATATTCTCCATTTCGCAAATGATAATCTTTAGCATTGTAATCATCCATAACTATGTAACAGTTCTGTCATGCCTTGGTTATTGTCATAAACAGAGCAACAATGCCAGAGGTACTGACAGTATTGTAGTCATCCATAACTATGTAATGATTCTGTCATGGTTTGGTTATTGTCATCTACAGAGCAACAATGTCAGAGACATTGACAGCATTGTACTCATCCATAACCCTGTTACAATTCTGTCATGGCTTGGTTATTGTCATAAACAGAGCAACAATGTCAGAGACATTGACATCATTGTAATCATCCATAACTATATAACATTTCTGTCATGATTTGGTTAGTGTCATATACAGAGCAACAATGTCAGAGGCACTGACAGTATTGTAGTCATCCATAACTATGTAACGATTCTGTCATGGTTTGGTTATTGTCATCTAGAGAGCAACAATGTCAGAGACATTGACAGCATTGTAATCCTCCATAACCCTGTTACAATTCTGTCATGGTTTGGTTATTGTCATATACAGAGCAACAATGTCAGAGACACTGACATCATTCTAATCCTCCATAACTATGTAAGAATTCTATCCTGGTTTGGTGTGTGTCATTTACAGTGCTACAATCAGAGGCGTTGACATCATTTACATCATCCATAACTACAATGTCAGAGGCAATAATAGTGTTGTCATCATCCATAGCTATGTAACAATCCTGTCATGGTTTGGTTATTGTCATGTACATAGCTACAGTTAGACACATTGATAGCATTGTCATCGTTCATAACTATATAACAATTCTGTCATGGTTTATTGAGTGTGTGTCATACAGGGCTACATTATGAGATGCATAGAGATCATTGTCATGATCCATAATTATGTAACAATTTTGTCATGGTTTGTTTAGTGTCATATAACCGGCTCAAAACTTTTCAGTTGGTTAATTTTTCTGCCAGACAAATGACTTGGAACTTTTACCTGTCCTGCATCAATTTCATTCATCCTACACTGTACTTATTACCAGATCTGCTTAGAATGTCCCTTATCTAATTGGAGGAGCCAGTTGATACAAGGACTTGCATGCAGACAAGCAAATTAATCTCTGTGCAGGCTCAGATCTTATCATGCAATAATAAAGTCTGTAGCTAAGAGGTCAAAGTCATTAGTGGGAAAAAGGTTACTAGATGGACATATCATGTACCATCTGCAGTACGTTTGTAGAATAGAACAATTATATTTTTAAGGATTGAAAATAAGACTGTTGGACTGTTGCATGGTTACAAGAAAACCTAATAATATTCTTGTCTGTGGGTCATGACCTTTATGTAATGATAATCTCATTGCTTACACTTATTCTCAGGTACCAGTGGTGCTTACCTGGAGCTGCTTAGCACAAGGGCAGACAAAGATCTCATCACTCTTACCTATAGAAAGGTGAGGAAAACTTCATAAATATTCAACATTCTTGTTTTACTTACAGTTATAGTTAGCATTAACCAGAACTGCTGTACTCTGTTTTTTTTCTCCCCTTTTTTGGAAATCATTCTCATTATTTTCCATGAAGAAATGTTTTTGAGCCACACTTACAAATGTCCATCATGGAAACATGAACATTTCATTGTTTTCCAAGGAATGATTGAATGCTTAGATATGGAGTACATTGATAGATGGATGATTGTGACATCGATGGGTAGATGGATAAGCAGGCTGGAGAGATATCTCATAACTGAATTTCATGTTTTGCAGGTTTCATTAAGTCATGAAGTTTGAAAGTCTATTACTGTATGATCATCTATAGTGAAGGCCATTCATTCAGAGTGTCTAACTGATTTTTGGACTTCATGAATCCTGTAAAATATTTAATTTCACTTCTTATAATTACAAACAGTTTTAAAAATAATAAACAATCTCAAGAAATGAATAACACCTGTAGTTTAATCACTGTTTACAAATAGCCAAAGAAAACAAGAAGGGTGCACAAATATGCAGAATATATATATATATATATATATATATATATATATATATATATATATATATATATATATATATATATATATATATATATATTGGTTGTCTATATGTTCAGGTTGAGGCAACCTGTCCTGACTTTGAGGCAGTGTATGGTGGAGTGGAGCAAGGTGTGGAACTTAATTTTCACTCTCTCCACATTTTGTTGGACCAAGGGGCAGTCATGTACATGAAGTCCTTCCTGGATGGACTTCGTGCCAGGTGAGTTTGTGGCAAAGTCAGAAGCAGTATTCTAATATTTCATATGTTAAAATTTTGATGCATTATTGCATTTCTATCATGTTGTGAAGTTTTTTAGCTAACATTTAACCAGCAAGTATTGATGAATGAAAACAGAATATTCTCTATGAATCTGTATGTATGGTAATGTGTTAATCTAGGTGTTTTTGTAGATATCTAGGAACATTATGATAAGATAATAATAGACTGGATTAGCTTTTAATTAGAATGTTTCATTTATTTAGAGGGAAGGAGATATTTATCCAGCAAATGGAAAGCAGAGAATGTTTTCACAAGCAGGTATCTAGTAAATAAGTACAGTTCAGTTGTTTTTATTATTGAATGATTCTTCTTTTTGTTGAGAGCAGCCTGCAGAATGTGGACATGATGATGAGTATGACCAGTACTATGGTGTCTTCCTTAGCATCAGATGTGACAACTCAGCATCTGACCCCATCCCTTCCCGCTTCCAGACCGGAGGCAATGGGTGACCATCCAGGTAAAATGATATACATGACCTCCATGGCACACCTCCTTTTGTTACACAGATAAATTACTAGCATCTTTTATATTGATTTTTCTCAATATAGGGACTTAATGTAATTAAATGAATTGATCCAAAAGTCCTTCTCTCCATCCATTCACACTTCTTGTAACCAGCACAGCTCTGCAATGCTTACTCAAAATTGGATACCGTTTGGTAGGGTACTTGCAATGCTTACACATAATTGGATGCCATTTGGTAGGGGACTTGCATACTACTTTAAGTGTTTTGTCTTTATGTATCTAATTTGAATTAGTTATTGCCCATTTTCTGTCACTGTATCAGCTTCACTACAGTAGATCCTTGTAACCAACATAGTTTGGAAACCTTAAGCATATCTGGTCCAGTCTGGTCAGTACATTTTCTTTGCACATTGATATGCCTCTATGTTTTTTTTAATCAACTTAATTTCATTTTGGACAGAGTCATATTCTTGGCCCCCAGTTTCACTACAGTTTTCAAAATGTCTTTCCAATTTGAGATTTTACATCATCTTGTAATATTTTGGATGATATCAGTATTTTTGTTAGAGGTAGAGATATTGGCAAGGATGCCACATCTTAGTGTGAGATATTGGTAAGGATGCCAAATCTTTGTGTGAGATATTGGCAAGGTTGCCAGATCTTAGTTTTAACATTTGACACAGAGAGACATTTTTTAATGTTAATAATTAGCCAAGGACTTCCTAGACTTTCAGGAAATCTTCAACATCCTCAAAAATATTGCAAGTCTCCTAAAGTAAATTCAAAATTTTATGTGAAAAAAATTATTCTTACCAACAAAAACAAAGATGTTCAGAAACGTCAGTTCTAGGAAGAAATGTTTAGACGCTTAGTGAAACTGGTCCCTGGACTTCTAACTGAATCTCTTCACATGGGATGTTACTTGTAACCAGGTATAACTGTAATCCTAACACCTAACTGGATGCCATTTGGTTGATGAATTGCATGTTTTAGGTAGATATATTTTAATGGTTTTACCGTTTCAGTTCAGTTGTGACAGTTATTGCTCTTGTTTCCACCAATATTTCACCTTGATTCCAGCAAATTCTTTTAACTAGCATAGTCCATGAACCATTTAACATGGACAATTTAACATGAACCATTTACCCCAATGCAATTTGGTGCACATATTGTCTCATAACCCAAGATGTTCCTTATATAGGTTTTGTGACATCAATTCTATTTTTGATAGAGCTATGGTCCTTGACAATTAACTTGAGATCTCAACATGGGAAGTTATTTTTAACCAGCAAAACTCTGCAACCATTACACTTAATTGGGTGCCATCTGGTAGGTGAATGGACTATTATTTGTAGATATACCTTTTAAAGGTTGTATCTTTCATGTCCAATTTTTGAGAGAGTTTTTTTTTTACTGTTAATATTACATCTACAGTACAGCTGATCCCTCTCTCAGTCATTACTTAAGACACAGTTAACATTCTGATGCAGTTTGGTATGTACATTGTCTCAGGAGCAACTTAGAAAACTCAGGCTATGAGATAAGACATGAGAAATGTTCATACCAAACTGTATCAGAAAATATGATAAATAGTATTTGAGTAGTTACAAGCAACATCACGTGTGATAATATAACTGTCGAGGAGTGTGTGAAATAAAATCCATAAAAGTCACATATTGGTCCTGAGACAATGTACATACCCGTATTAACATACCTTTACCTTTAATTACTACACTGAATCCATCATCTTAATGACTTGCACCTTGTGTTATTATATGCCCATCTAAAGTTGGACATAAAATATGCTGGTCCAGTCCATAATTTTGTAACAGATGGAGCTATTTTCATGAAACTTTGTCAAATTTTATGCCATGGATAGATGGCATGTTGGGTCCTGTAGCTAGACCTCTAATCTACGTTGAAGGTTACATCAATATAAATGTGATTCTGGGATTTGCAACCTTCTTCAGAGGATAATTCTTGAGCCACTGAAGATGACCAGTTGACAGTGTGTTGCATACCATATTGATGTTGTTACCCCCTGCCGATGTGGGGATGTAGAATAGATCCAACTTGCTTTTATGCATGTTATAAGAGGCAGCTGGTTTGCTGTCCTGGGATGATGTCCTGGATCTCGAATTCATAAATTCAAATGAGAAAAATCCTATTTTGCAGATTCCAAGGAGAAACATGGTTCCATTGTACAGCTAAACATCTTGGCTCACATGAGGAGCTTGAGTTTGACCCTGTCAGACAACAACAGCATGGTTGCACAGCTGCATGTCAGAGGTCAGTAACAGAACCTATACTGTAAAATTGTTGTAGCTAAATTAGCATTGCATAACTTTCTCACTTGACTGGTCAATTAGTTAATACAAATACTTTAATTTGTAGCTACTGAATTTTGTAAGTTTTTAATGTCAGACTTTTTTAAGGCTAAATTCACAAACCAACTACTTGTATGTTATTGTTTAAGAAAGTTCATATGCAAAACTATTGAATTTCTTGAGTAATTTTCCCATCACAACTCTATGAAATTAAATAGCATGGAAATAAAACTAGACTTAAAGCAATTACTTGGCAGGAAAACAATAGTTATACTAGACATAATTTGTGAGTTTTTTCATGAAACTAGTAATGTAATTCTTTTAACTTACTAGGAGAACTTGATTAAAGCTTTAAATAATGCTGAGATGTTGATCAAAAAAAAATTTTGTTGCAAAAAAATCAAACATTTGTCACTGCATTGTGTTTTGACTCTAGGTCCTAATATATGTAACAGAAAGAAGTTTAAGTAAAATCAAAATATTTATTTGTCAACAATTCAAAGTGAAAATTCAAAAGACACAGTATTTTGAATTAAATTTCAAATAATCCTAAATGTCATTTCACAAGTCCAAAGGAATAAAATGTTCTGAATGAATTCTAGTAGTCTTGAATGTCATTATGTACAACATTGGTGCAATCCAGAATGTAATTGAATGAGTTTTCAGTATTTAAAAAATGTGTTAATCAAAAGTCAGTGAACACTGAGTAATTTCATTGTATAGTTTAAAAACATAAATCCTCTCAAATTATTTCTGGACACAATTGTAAACTCAAATAACAAATGGATTCCAGAGACTGATCTAAAATAGGAATTACTTACTTTTTTACCATGTCCCTATTTTACACATAGACTAGATGCGAGTTATTCCAATAGAAAATTCCAATCAAATTGTAAGCAAATTTGTTTTTAGAATGTTTTGAATTAAACGTTATCTTATATCTAATATCTTACAATCATGGACAAAGTCATGTAAATATCCTCTTTACAAATGACCGTTACCTTAAAGTACAATTTACAGTCATAAAGGTTAAGAACAAAATATAGATATACATACAAACTGATTATCTCACAGTGCTTTTGGCAGCTAGCTTAATCAGATGGTGTTATCATGAGTTTGCAAGCATTATTAGTGTTGCATAAGAACTGACACAGAAGGTGGTCAAGGGTATTTTGGTCCATACCTTATGTGTTGTTTGTATTTTCCATGTGGTGTCCATACGCAAGGACACGGCATTTTTATGCAAGCAACTACACCAATGTAAGACTATATAAATTTGAAGCTATAGTGTTTTGTAAAACCATATACATTTTTAAAACTACATACATTTGTAAAACCATATACATTTGTAAAACCACATACATTTGTAAAACCACCACATATATTTGTAAAACCACTTACATTTGTAAAACCACATACATTTGAAAACCACATACATTTGTAAAACCACATACGTTTGTAAAACCATATACATTTGTAAAACCACATACATTTGTAAAACCATATACATTTGTAAAACCACATACATTTGTAAAACCATATACATTTGTAAAAACGTATACATTTGTAGAACCACATACATTTGTAAAAGCATATACATTTGTAAAACCATTTGTATGTCCTTTTCTTGAGGTAGGGGATAAATATTAATCATCTTGTACATCAACCGATTATTTCTATCTCATTAGCACAACTAGTTCTGCATTTTTTTATGGATTGCCATTATCAGTATTATCCACATTGCCTGCATATTGACAAATCACTTTATTCCAGCAATGTTAGTTAGTTGTTGGCCTTCTTTTTCATGTAGCAGTGCATGACTCAGTCTAGTTATAGTTCGTTAATTGTTGGCATTCTTGGTTTTGTAGGAGTGCATGACGCAGTCTAGTTATAGTTTATTAGTTGTTTGTCTGTTTTGTTTTGTAGCAGTGCATGACATGGTCTCTATTTAGTTTGTTCATCTCAGCATTGCAAAAGATATCCACATATGTAGCTTTGAAAACATCATTTTGTCACAGATCGTATCAGAAACAGATAATAAGTAGAAATTTAAAATAGTTTAAAGAAAACTAGATGATGTTCTCTACATGTGGCACACAACAGCTCCAATAATCATTTTGTCCTGTATCAAAAATGGTCTTCCTTAACTCCTGGACCAATGTGGTGGATTACATGTACAGAAATCCTTCTTTTTCAGCTTGTATGGAAAGGCTCGTGTTGCTCTGTATGTCAGTATAAATGGTGCTGAAATCATTCATATGTGAAACAAATTATATATCTACATTTTGAGATGCTTATATGAAAATTTATTTGAGCTACAGTTGTGGATATCATTCATGATTCTGAGCTGAATGAACTTTTTATACAGTATTATCCTTTTCATCTAAAATTGCACATATTGACAAATCACTTTTCTCCTGCAATTTTTGGGATTGTTATTGCCCTTTGTAACAATGTGTGGCACAACCTTGTAAGTGCAGCTGGTCCCATACTTTCTGATGGATTCTGTGGCACAACCTTGTAAGTGCAGCTGGTCCCATACTTTCTGATGGATTCTGTGGCACAGCCTTGTAAGTGCAGCTGGTCCCATACTTTCTGATGGATTCTGTGGCACAACCTTGTAAGTGCAGCTGGTCCCATACTTTCTGATGGATTCTGTGGCACAACCTTGTAAATGCAGCTGGCCCCATACTTTCTGATGGATTGCCATGGAAACAGTAAAATATTATGACCATCACTAAAGATCCGCATATCCACAAGTTATTTTGCTCCCACAATTTGTGCTGGAGTTATTGCCCTTTTTCTCTTGTAACTTAATGCAGTGCATGACAAAATCTTGTTAGCATAGCTAGTCTTGCACTTTGTGATGGATTACCATGAAACTTGGTAAATTTACCATAATGTTCATCACCTCATAATCTTAATATCAGGGTTCCCACGCTACCGGGAAATCGGGAAAAAGTTGGGAGAAATGATATTTTTTTCCCCCAACCGTGAAAAGTCCTGGAATTTTGCAAATATTTATGAAAGTTGGGAAAAATCTGTGAATTTTCTGTCACCACTTGACGCCTGAAATAATCACATAATTGAGTTGTAACTAAACTGATTTTGAGTTAAATTTATTGAGTTCTAACCAGAATATTCAGAGGGTGCAGTATGGATTATTTGCTTGCTTGCAATAAACATATATGCTGAGTAAATCCAAACGCCCAGTGGATTAAATTCATTTATTAGACATTTATTTTCAAAGTCATCTCGATATCCGTATCTTTCCTTACATGGAATGTATGAAAACCAATCTAGCATCACAAGAGGCCAACATGGTGGTGACAAAGCGTAGCCACTTACTGGATGGCCTAGCAAACTTTAAATGTTGATCGATCGAGTGATTCATGCATGAAATAAAAATTACTTATTTTCTCAGAAATTGTGAGTATTAAAATCGTTATGTCTTTAATCAGCTGAAAGACAATATAAAACCACGTTGATGAAATGTGACTTGGTGCTCACAATTTGCATTGCTAGTCACATGAGTACAGTACACAAATCTAACAACCCACTTTTTCAAATGTTGTATAGAAAAGAAAAAAATTAAATGAAAGTAGTATACTTGTTTTTAATAATAATACAATAATGATAGAACACAAAATTCTCCATATTTATATATACCGAGAACAACTTTTTGAGTATTGATATATCATGTGACTACCACGTTGACATGTGATCTCTGCTTGATAAATCAGACTGGCCAGATTGCTGGTTTTTACAAAACGTGTCTGACTTTAATTTAATATAATTGAATTTCTGTACAACAACATTGTAAAGGAGTTTGTTGTTGATATCACATGACTATTGGACATCCGATGTCATTTGAGATTTGTGATGTCATGTGACTAGTCATGCAGATGGCGAGTACTGGGTCATGTTTCATCTACACCATAGTTTCGTCTTGTTTGACTGCAAATTAATGACATAATGATTATAATACTTGCCATTTCTGAGAAAATGAATAATTTTCCTATCAATTTCATGCAGGCATGAATCAATATAACATAAGTTTAAATTTTCTAAGTGACTACGGTGGCAGCATTTTCCAAATTTTCGATATGCATTTGCAGTGACCCCACACTTGAGCCTAAATGTCCAAAAATAAATAATAGGGTGGGAAAATTTGGAGGAAACTCGTATGGATAAAAGGACTGCTAATCGTTTTAAGCTAAATTTGTAGTCCAGATTGTTGAATCTCAGAGCTGAAATGAGAAATTGTTGTCCCTTGTTTCACCAGCATGTCTGCCAATTCTGCCCATCGGGTAATTCTGCGCAATGATGCATCATTTCTGCAAACATTGGATCACGTGTTATTTGTTGTCAAAAATTAATTTTGTATAAAGAACATCAGATCATACTTTAGTTAAGAAACTTTATATTTTTAAAGTCTACACAAATATCCCACACTTCGGCTCGAAATGCATATGAAAATGTGATTTCTAAATGTCAACATGAAGACCCACTCCATGACCTTCTTGAACCTGTAACCCAGAAAATTATATTTACTATGTATCTGTTAGAATCATACAAATAAATATATTTTATAAAATATGGAAATGTATACCTTACAAAAATGATGCATCTTAATCCAAGTTTCCAATTTTGCAAGAAGTTGTCCCACATGTACAAAATCGTCTGCTACCCAACATGTCAGTTTGCCACTAGAACTGGATTCTCACAAAATATCCCGGCCGATAGCCTGATTCTAAATTCTTTAGTAATTTTTCCCTGTAAACAAGATGTTGTAAACACTTTACATCCATTTGTTGTTGTTTCTCTTCCAAATAATAGCTTACTTTTTATTATAAAATATTTAATTTTACAATTTTTTTTTGCAAGATTGGTTTAGTTGGCTTAATATCGCTTGCATTTATTGGCAATGTTATGTTGAATTTTGTAAAACTAGTTACAAACCTGATCAAATTACTCGACTGAACTGCTGACAGAAACAGTCCAAAGTAATGTATTTCATTTCTGTAGCCCGAAGGATAAACATTACATCTTTTCAAAGCTGTGCGCAGAATTGGCCGACATATTGTGAGACATGAAAATATGGTGGTGGTATCCCGTGTGTCCAAAATTAGTATTATTTTGAACAGAATATTGTAGTGACAATTGCTTCTTTTCAAATGGTAAGCATTGCAGTATTTTATTTTTGTCAGTGCTTCGTATTTGGTATGAGTTTTGCTTTAGTATTGGAGACGGAAACCTTAGGTGCGCAGAAATGCCCAACAGCATTGTATATATTAAAAAATGATACGAACTCCTGTACATGTTTCAGGACTGGTTTAATGAATTACATGAAGACAAGTTGATTTTACAGAAAATTCAGTCCATGTTTATACAACAGCATATAATTTTGAAGGTCTTTTGTCAAAATTTAAATCAACCTTTGTGAAAAAGTTTTTTAAATGATGGGTTTTTAACCAGATCATCTTAAGGAGATTAGGTTGTTTGAAAAATCTTGTTTGGGATTTTATTGGCACAGAAAAATTCAGGGTTAAACTAATTTCTTTAAAAGGCAAGATTCTAATTATTTGCGTTTATTTTGTTTCATACTATAATAGGAAATGTTACTTTCTATGAGATGCATATATATATATATATATATATATATATATATATATATATATATATATATATATATTGCAATAGAAATTCTTTCGAATTAAAGGTTTGAAAGGAAACAAAACATAATTTATGTTCATTACATTTTTCTCACTTAGCAACAGAATGCAGCAAAATAAAGCCAGAATTTTTATTCTGTACATTGAAAAGACTTATATGCCATTTTATAGGAATATAATCAAATGTGTTTTGTGTGATATATTTTGTGGTTTTTTGCATTATCATTTTTTCTGACTTTGATATTTTTGGAGAGTCTTGAAAGAGAAACATCTTTAGATTTAGAAAATGCTTGTTTTATAATCTAAGATGTTCTTTAATTCCATTCAGTAATGGTCATATGTGAACCTTGAAACAAGTCATTTCATCCTGAAAAAAACCTGGAAATGACCTGGAAATTTATCTTTAGAAAAGCATGGGAACCATGTAATATGGATATATCAATTTGCTCCCAGAATTTATTATTGCCATTTTTGTCTTGTTAATTAACGCAACACAATCTAATTTGCATAACTAGTCCTGCAGTTTGCCTTATAGTTTAGCTCACATGCTGAAAAGAACTTGATCAGACTTGACAAAAAGTATTCTGGTATAAAGATTTTTCATATTTTTGTAAATGATTTTGATCTTCCAACAGATGGTCACCATTACTAAAAATGAAAAGCTTTCAGCAACTTCCTCTCAAAACTGCTGGACAGACTTTGACCAGATATTATTAATAATAATAATAGATAACTTCATGGCATAGAGTGCTTTCAAACTTGCACAAATTATGCTATTCACCTTTAAAAGCTGAAAAAGATTTAGATAGCCTGATCTCCAAAAAGAACTGCTGGACAGACTTTAACCAACTTACAACAAAATATCCTGGCATATGGGCCTTTCAATACTGGACAAATGATGCTGATTTGCTATCAAACATGGGTAAAGATACAGAATACAGAGAAACCTGGAAACATTATTTTCACAGCATATGCAGTCAGCGTCTCCGGAAGAAATTTCAGGTGAAGGAAGCCCACAGATCTGATTTTTTGGCCAGGTGCTATTGCATGTCCTATTCTTATGCATGAGCACTAAGTAGTGACCCATTCCTCCGGAAATGCCCCATACGTCTTGCATCTCTGATTGCCTCTGTCAACTAAAATCCAGCTCCTGGCCTTTGCGAGTGGCTTAGCTTCAAGGTCCGGCAGACCATGTTTCCACTAACAGGAGAAAGGGTGAAGGCGGGCCACTGGCGCCATAAAACCAATCACTTTGGGTAGATGGGACTCATAAACCTTGGATGGTAGCTCATCTAGGAGAAGGAAAACTCAGATTCCAAACCTCCACTGTCTTGCACCTATACCAACCAACGGGAAAGGCTAATGAAGTAAACCCCGACAGAAAAAACGGAGATGGAGTCCATAAGGCGGTCTGACATTGACTTCAACGTCTTTCCGGCAACTCCTGCGATGCCATTGGTGCCAAGCTGTATTGGCACTCGTCGTTCCCTTAGGTCCACCACCTGCATGGAGAGAGGGGATCTGCTGCATGGGCAACAGCTGATTCTCCATATCACCCTGCCCAGGCTTCATAGCTCCATGAGAGGACACTCCAGCATCATCATAAGGCACTGGTACAACACGGGAAGTAACAGTTTACCGGTTCTAAGTCAAAGCTCGATTGTGGGAGAGCTGTGCTAATGACAGCTCTACCTGGTGCCTAACTGTCAGACAGGGTATTCAGAAACCTGAGGAAGACAGGAAGATAAAGCATGCAGAAAAAATAGCCAGGAAGAAGGCAAAACAACAACTCGCTCTGAAGCTACACCACTGTCTCCAGTAGATTGATGGATGCAAGAACTAAGTAGTGCTAGTGATAAGGCAATGAAAACATGGCGTAAAGTAGTGATGTATTTGACTGTGCAATTTGTGACTAAGGATGAAAGAATTCTATGCAAACCTGAATGTGCCTTTAAAACTCATTTGCTTGACCTTTGACCTTGCCAACAAATGACGGTCAAGTTGTAACTAAAATGGTATATACCTATCTAAACTTTCTCAGTTCTGTTTTTGGATAAAAATACCACATATGCTTGTTTTTTAGTCCGGTTGAACAGCAAGTAGAAAAGGCCCTGATCTGCCATCACATAATGTACCCACAGATCAGGGTCTATATTGTACTGATTATTCCTAAGAAACTGAATAGATACAGATCTAGGCCTATGCCATGTTTGTTGTTGGACCTGACTTATGTACAATATGCTGAATGGGATTTTCATTCAGATATGTCAGAAAAATTCTTTAAATCTGAAGTGTGCAAGAAATATTTGAATCAGTTTGCATTAGATATAAATGTCTACACAGAAACATAGTTTTAACTTTGTTTTGCATTTAATTGTCAGAATTGATTCAAAATGAGACTGTTCTACCCTGAATGAAGTGTTCCCCTTGGAGTTCTTCATTGCATAAAAGCAGGATTGTAATGCCATTGCGAAGTGTTGATTTACATAAAATGTAAAGATATTTTTTTCTACTTTTACCAAGAGAAGGAAACTTAAAGACTGGATATGTATATTTTTTAAATTTCATTTTTCAATTTTATATCTCTTGCAGATTTCCATGGACATTTAATAAAGAGACAGGAGAAGTTATCACTGAGTGGACAGCTGAAAGCCATTGATATACATGATCGTTCCCATGGTGCTCTCTATCCAAATGTACGTATGTCACATTTAGTAAACCTCCTACCATAAGCTCATCTTTGATAAGCCCCCCTTCCTCTTCTTTCTTTCAAAGGACTTTAAAGGCATTCACCCTCATTCTGGGCATATCATAGGAGAACTATTAGGTCATCCATAAGATTTCAGTGGATTAGAACTGGAGAATGGAAGAAAATATATGAAATAATCCCACTGATAATTTGTCTTAATGTTGTTTTCAGATTTGATGAAAGGAATCAATTTTTGCCAGAAGCATGCAAGTAAATTATGCCATTGTAGAATAATGAAAAAATATATCATTTTTATACATTCCATGTAAAATTAACCCATCTATTAAAAGTTCTTTGCAACATTTAACAACAAGCTTTTAGTTTTATTGAGTAAAATAATTACGGCTGTAAAGTGTCTTTTGGGCAAATAAAGGGCAACAGGATATGACTTAAAAGACTTTTTCAAGGACTTTTTGTATGCCTTAGAGGACTTTTTATGTCTTAGAGGACTTTTGGATATCAATATATTATAAGATCTGTAGTCTGCATCAAAATTTAGAAAGCCTCAGCAAAGGAATTCGGGTGAATATATATATATATATATATCAGAGTGATAAATATACACATAATACCACCTCTGTAGGCTGAATTAAACTTCTGATGTTCTTGTGTGAAATCATTCATGTGCGGATGCATTTATTTATGCATTCACACATACTCAAATCTTAAACAATTCAGACCTGCCAACTCTTACAATTTTGCATAAGTCTTACGAAAATTACCCTTAAAATATGGACTTGCAGCATACAAGCATACACTACATGAAATGATAAATTGCAGAAATATCTGGATAATTGACTCACCTGTGTTTTATTTGGATCGGGGTTTCATATTAGAATTAGTGAATTAGTTAGAGAACCAGACTAACTTTACAGTACCACCCCAGACGCTTTAAGCTGCACCTTTTTGTTCCTGCGAAGTGTCTGCATGATCAAACTGTTGATTATAGAATTTTTTTAAAATGGCATGCAGTAAGTGATGATTGATTAGGATGAAATGGAAAAGAAGCCTCTAGAAAGTTTTCAAAAAGTTTATTTAAGTAGCAGTGCTCTTCCTTTTTAAAGGGTTTAATTAAGTAGCAATGCTCTTCCTTTTTAAAGAGTTTAATTAAGTAGCAATGCTCTGCCTTTTTAAAGAGTTTAATTAAGTAGCAATGCTTTTCATTTTCACAGAGTTTAATTAAGTAGCAATGATCTTCCTTTTTAAAGAGTTTAATTAAGTAGCAATGGTCTTCCTTTTTAAATAGTTTAATTAAGTAGCCATGTTCTGCCTTTTTAACGAGTTTAATTAAGTAGCTATGCTCTGCCTTTTTAATGAGTTTAATTAAGTAGCAATGCTTTGCCTTTTTAAAGAGTTTAATAAAGTAGCAATGCTTTTCATTTTCAAAGAGTTTAATTAAGTAGCAATGCTCTTCCTTTTTAAAGAGTTTAATTAAGTAGCAATGCTCTGCCTTTTTAAAGAGTTTAAGTAGCAATGCTCTTCTTTTTTAAAGAGTTTAATGAAGTAGCCATGCTCTGCCTTTTTAAAGAGTTTAATTAAGTAGCAATGCTCTTCCTTTTTAAAGAGTTTAATTAAGTAGCAATGCTCTTCCTTTTTAAAGAGTTTAATTAAGTAGCAATGCTCTTCTTTTCTAAAGAGTTTAATGAAGTAGCCATGCTCTGCCTTTTTAAAGAGTTTAATTAAGTAGCAATGCTCTGCCTTTTTAAAGAGTTTAAGTAGCAATGCTCTTCTTTTTTAAAGAGTTTAATGAAGTAGCCATGCTCTGCCTTTTTAAAGAGTTTAATTAAGTAGCAATGCTCTTCCTTTTTAAAGAGTTTAATCAAGTAGCAATGCTCTTCTTTTTTAAAGAGTTTAATGAAGTAGCCATGCTCTGCCCTTTTAAAGAGTTTAATTAAGTAGCAATGCTCTTCCTTTTTTAAAGAGTTTATTCTAGTAGCCATGCTCTGCCTTTTTAAAGAGTTTAATTAAGTAGCAATGCTCTTCCTTTTTAAAGGGTTTAATCAAGTAGCAATGCTCTGCCTTTTTAAAGAGTTTAATTAAGTATCAATGCTCTTCTTTTTTAAAGAGTTTAATGAAGTAGCCATGGTCTGCCCTTTTAAAGAGTTTAATTAGGTAGCAATGCTCTTCCTTTTTAAAGGGTTTAATCAAGTAGCAATGCTCTGCCTTTCTAAAGAGTTTAATTAAGTAGCAATGCTCTTCTTTTCTAAAGAGTTTAATGAAGTAGCCATGCTCTGCCCTTTTAAAGAGTTTAATTAAGTAGCAATGCTCTTCCTTTTTAAAGAGTTTAATCAAGTAGCAATGCTCTGCCTTTTTAAAGAGTTTAATTAGGTAGCAATGCTCTTCCTTTATAAAGAGTTTAATTAAGTGGCCATGCTTTGCCTTTTTAAAGAGATTAATTAAGTAGCAATGCTCTTCTTTTTTAAAGAGTTTAATTAAGTAGCAATGCCTTTCCTTTTCAAAGAGTTTAGTTAAGTAGCCATGCTCTTCTTTTTTAAAGAGTTTAATTAAGTAGCAATGCTCTTCCTTTTCAAAGAGTTTAATTAAGTAGCCATGCTCTGCCTTTTTAAAGAGTTTAAGTAGCAATGCTCTTCTTTTTTAAAGAGTTTAATCAAGTAGCAATGCTCTGCCCTTTTAAAGAGTTTAATTAGATAGCAATCCTCTTCCTTTTTAAAGAGTTTAATTAGGTAGCAATGCTGTTCCTTTTTAAAGAGTTTAATTAAGTAGCAATGCTCTTCCTTTTTACAGAGTTTAATTAAGTGGCCATGCTCTGCCTTTTTAAAGAGATTTATTAAGTAGCAATGCTCTTCTTTTTTAAAGAGTTTAATTAAGTAGCAATGCTCTTCTTTTCTAAAGAGTTTAATGAAGTAGCCATGCTCTGCCTTTTTAAGGAGTTTAATTAAGTAGCAATGCTCTTCCTTTTTAAAGAGTTTAATCAAGTAGCAATGCTCTGCCTTTTTAAAGAGTTTAATTAGGTAGCAATGCTCTTCCTTTTTAAAGAGTTTAATTAAGTGGCCATGCTCTGCCTTTTTAAAGAGTTTAATTAGGTAGCAATGCTCTTCCTTTTTAAAGAGTTTAATTAGGTAGCAATGCTCTTCCTTTTTAAAGAGTTTAATTAGGTAGCAATGCTCTTCCTTTTTAAAGAGTTTAATTAAGTGGCCATGCTCTGCCTTTTTAAAGAGATTAATTAAGTAGCAATGCTCTTCTTTTTTAAAGAGTTTAATTAAGTAGCAATGCCTTTCCTTTTCAAAGAGTTTAGTTAAGTAGCCATGCTCTTCTTTTTTTAAAGAGTTTAATTAAGTAGCAATGCTTTTCCTTTTCAAAGAGTTTAATTAAGTAGCCATGCTCTGCCTTTTTAAAGAGTTTAAGTAGCAATGCTCTTCTTTTTTAAAGAGTTTAATCAAGTAGCAATGCTCTGCCCATTTAAAGAGTTTAATTAGGTAGCAATGCTCTTCCTTTTTAAAGAGTTTAATTAAGTGGCCATGCTCTGCCTTTTTAAAGAGATTAATTAAGTAGCAATGCTCTTCTTTTTTAAAGAGTTTAATTAAGTAGCAATGCCTTTCCTTTTCAAAGAGTTTAGTTAAGTAGCCATGCTCTGCCTTTTTAAAGAGTTTAAGTAGCAATGCTCTTCTTTTTTAAAGAGTTTAATCAAGTAGCAATGCTCTGCCCTTTTAAAGAGTTTAATTAGGTAGCAATGCTCTTCCTTTTTAAAGAGATTAATTAAGTAGCAATGCTCTTCTTTTTTAAAGAGTTTAATTTAATAGCAATGCCTTTCCTTTTCAAAGAGTTTAGTTAAGTAGCCATGCTCTTCTTTTTTTAAAGAGTTTAATTAAGTAGCAATGCTTTTCCTTTTCAAAGAGTTTAATTAAGTAGCAATGCTCTGCCTTTTTAAAGAGTTTAATTAGGTAGCAATGCTCTTCCTTTTTAAAGAGTTTAATTAAGTAGGAATGCTCTTCCTTTTTAAAGAGTTTAATTAAGTGGCCATGCTCTGCCTTTTTAAAGAGATTAATTAAGTAGCAATGCCTTTCCTTTTCAAAGAGTTTAGTTAAGTAGCCATGCTCTTCTTTTTTAAAGAGTTTAATTAAGTAGCAATGCCTTTCCTTTTCAAAGAGTTTAGTTAAGTAGCCAAGCTCTTCTTTTTTTAAAGAGTTTAATTAAGTAGCAATGCCTTTCCTTTTCAAAGAGTTTAGTTAAGTAGCCATGCTCTTCTTTTTTAAAGAGTTTAATTAAGTAGCAATGCTCTGCCTTTTTAAAGAGTTTAATTAAGTAGCAATGCTCTTCCTTTTCAAAGAGTTTAATTTAATAGCAATGCTCTTCCTTTTCAAAGAGTTTAATTAAGTAGCCAGCTCTTTCTTTTTAATAGGTAGCCATGCTCTTCCTTTTCAAAGAGTTTAATTAAGTAGCAATGCTATTCCTTTTCAAAGAGTTTAATTTGATATTAATGCTCTTCCTTTTCAAAGAGTTTAATCAAGTAGCAATGCTCTGCCTTTTTTTAAAGAGTTTTAACATATTTACCTTTTATACTTTATCATGTAGGAATACATATTTAAATTTGTTTGACAGTATATCTTCCTAAAGTTTGTTTTATTTAGTACCACATCTTACAACTCAACTTTTAGTGGATACTCTGTAGCCAGGGTTGTTCTGGTGTGCCATTAACCCTATTTGCATACATGCCTACATGCACAGATACATGAGCATACACACACACACACACACACATATGGGCAGTAATCACGTGGACTCCATTTTTCCCTGTGAATAATAATATCAGTGACAAAAGAAAGATCACTAACAAAAACGTTAAAGGTGATATTCTAAAGCAATATATTGTCAATGGCATTTTGTTTAAAAGTTTCAATATAAGAATTATATTTATGATTTGTAATTATTGATACTGTACATAAATTAAATTGGAATGTATAATTTCAGATAATGACGCTGGATGATAAAGATGACAGTTTGATCAATTTGATTGTAAGTATAATTTTTCAAGGGTAATGTCATTCTCAGTCCAGAATTAACTACAATTCCATGCAGCATGGAATAATGTGTGGCAATTCCGTGTAGCATGGCATGATGTGTGGCAATTCCTTGTAGCATGGCATGAAATGTGTGACAATTCCATGTAGCATGGCATGATGTGTGGCAATTCCGTGTAGCGTGGCATGATGTGTGACAATTCCATGCAGCATGGAATGATGTGTGGCAATTCCGTGTAGCATGACATGATGTGTGGCAATTCCATGCAGCTTGGCATGTTGTGTGGCAATTCCATGTAGCATGGCATGATGTGTGGCATTTCCATGTAGCATGGCATGAAATGTGTGACAATTTCATGTAGCATGGCATGATGTGTGGCAATTCCATGTAGCATGGCATGATGTGTGGCAATTCCATGTAGCATGGCATGATGTGTGGCAATTCCATGTAGAATGGCATGATGTGTGGCAATTCCATGCAGCATGGCATGATGTGTGGCATTTCCATGTAGCATGGCATGAAATGTGTGACAATTTCATGTAGCATGGCATGATGTGTGGCAATTCCATGTAGCATGGCATGATGTGTGGCAATTCCATGTAGCATGGCATGATGTGTGGCAATTCCATGTAGAATGGCATGATGTGTGGCAATTCCATGCAGCATGGCATGATGTGTGGCAATTTCATGTAGCATGGCATGATGTGTGGCAATTCCTTGTAGCATGGCATGATGTGTGGCAATTCCATGTAGCATGGCATGATGTGTGGCAATTCCATGTAGCATGGCATGATGTGTGGCAATTCCGTGTAGCATGACATGATGTGTGGCAATTCCATGCAGCTTGGCATGTTGTGTGGCAATTCCATGTAGCATGGCATGATGTGTGGCATTTCCATGTAGCATGGCATGAAATGTGTGACAATTTCATGTAGCATGGCATGATGTGTGGCAATTCCATGTAGCATGGCATGATGTGTGGCAATTCCATGTAGCATGGCATGATGTGTGGCAATTCCATGTAGAATGGCATGATGTGTGGCAATTCCATGCAGCATGGCATGATGTGTGGCAATTTCATGTAGCATGGCATGATGTGTGGCAATTCCTTGTAGCATGGCATGATGTGTGGCAATTCCATGTAGCATGGCATGATGTGTGGCAATTCCATGTAGCATGGCATGATGTGTGGCAATTCCGTGTAGCATGGCATGATGTGTGGCAATTCCATGTAGCATGGCATGAAATGTGTGGCAATTCCATGTAGCATGGCATGATGTGTGGCAATTCCATGTAGCATGGCATGATGTGTGGTTAGGCCTGTTTCTTGCCAGTGACAAAATAATATCAACAAATCATAAGGGGCAAAGTATCTGTCTTTATCAAATAAATCCACTGTAAGTTAAAAGTTCTTAATTGGGATTATTCTTTTAGATCACTTTTCATCAAACTTGGCATAGAGGTTTACTAGCACCAACATTATTTTCATACATAGAATGATTTTATGAGTCTGGAAGGCAGTTTGTATACGCATTAAACAAAAGGTTGTACTCCCTAAATCCGTTTCATTTTAAGACTTAATGTCTTTATAAATTATGAGTTTTAGCATAAAAAATCAATCCGAATTTTGTTTACTGTCGGCTTCTTTTCATTTGTCTTACAGAAAATCATTTGATGCTTTAAGACAACTTTTCACTTTGATTATAAAATCTAATTTTATTTCAGTTTATCCAGTATTTAGAGAAGGAAGAACAAGCTCCCAGAGATAACCGACTAGAAGAGTTGCCCCTTGACTTCAGGGTCAATGTTAAGGTTGGCCATTTGCAGTTGGTGGCCATTAGCAAGTTCTATTGGGAGCTCAGGGTAGATAACCAGTTGTTTTAATATTGGAAATTACCTAAATTATAATGATAATTTTAAAACCATCTTTTATGGACATTCTTGCATTAAAAGCTGTTCTGTCAGTCGTCTTGGTAATAATGTATAAATTATGAGACGATATGTTTTTAATCAGCCATTGTTGTTCCTCATAAAAATGAATGTTATGCAACCACTTTACATATTTTCTCAGGGCCCTGAGTAAAGCGCTCACCATTAAGGATCACTGCCATCTCAGCTCTGTCTGCGTGAGTTTGAGTCTCAGGCTCGGCTAACGTTGGTATGTGAGAAAGCCTGCCATTAGCTTCTCGTGGGTTGGTGGTTCTTCCCGGGGTTTTCCAGGGTTCTTCCTCCACCAATTATACTGGCCGCCTTATATAGCCTATCTTGTGCTGAAAAATGGCGTTAAACCCAACAATAACAACAACATATTTTCTCCTGAAGAATAGCTTAGGTCGCATGTAATTCATTTTCTATATAACAGTGATTGCTTGTTTTAATTCTTGGTAATAATGGTAAATATGTTATCTTCAGTAACAGTTCTTTTATACATAAGGATAATCAGACGTTACCTTTCTGTACAGTCATGTCGTTTTGTTGTTATTTTGATTTAATAATTGTGTTTTCTTTTCTTTTTATAGAAATTTGTAGAACCTTTCATCAGCATGGATTTTATGGATACAGCAACTGTTGCTATGGAAACAGTGTCCAAGAAGGTAAAATAACTAAAGACATAATTTACATGAGGGTTGTGTATTGGTAAATCTAAACTATAGCACAGTTAGAGTGGAAAAAGTAGAGCATTACTAATATTCAAGATAAACATAATTGATTTAGATCCTAATGGAAATTAGTATCAAGTCTAAATAATTTCAAAAGAAAAGGGTTCAGAGCAGTTGACATACCTTGTATGCTTGCATAAAAGCAGAGTCCAACCATGATCTTCACCTACAGTTGACTAATGTGCCGGAAGATCATAGTCTTTGTTTGTTATAATGATTATGTCTATCGAATAGCATAGTAACAGACCTTTCTGAGCATTATGCAGTAGAACATCAGGGTCTATAAAGTTTGCAGTTGGATAAGTATCACTAGTGCTTAGTTTATAGTCAGTGTCTGGCCCATTCTGAATCCCCACTTTAAGTCTACAAAAATTAATTACATGGTACAATGATAGCAGAGCTCAAAATTAAATTAAATTTCTTTATGCCCTATAAATTTCAAACTATACCACACTCTCCTGTGCATACTTTTGCTTTTGAAGAAAAGGTGACACCAGTTTTGATTAAAATGTTAAATCCATGCTATTTTGGGGAGATGGAGCAAGTTTCTGATGAGATGCATTATCATGATTTGTTATGCATTGTGAGAGAACCTATATGTGTGTTTATGTGTGTGTGTGTGTGTTTTATTTTTAATGTAGCTTTAACAATTTTTTGATAATATTGTTACAATGTCTGCAGTGTGACAGTTTATAGTGATGTCTAGCACTTGGGCATCTTGCTGCAGACATGTAGCTTCATGTACCACCCAATCACATTATCCAGACACCAGGGCGACTAGTCCTAACACTAAACTTTTAATGCTGAGTGTTAAGCAAGGCAGCAGCTAGTACCATTTTTATAGGTCTTTGGTATGACTTGGCCAGGGTTTGAACCCTCGACCTCCCACATCCAGGTTGGATGCTCTAACCACTTGGCAACCAGAGTGTTCATTTGTGTTTATGCTGTTACAATTAGTCATGCATTTCACTAATACAAATACAGTATGGTAACTATCATTAATCCTGTCATTACCCTTTTTCAGGTAGATGGTATCCAAGTAAGTACTGCCAGATTTGGTATCATGGTGGACATGCGGTCCCCTACCATACTTGTCCCTCATAAATCCTGCTCCCATGACCTAATTCTGATTGACCTCGGTGACCTCCACATTCATAATGTGTTTGACATCACTGAAGTGAACACTGGGGGCAAACAAGAATGGAACCACATCTATGTAGATCTTGTGGCAGCACAAATGAGAAGGTAGTTACATTGGCCGGTATGCCATATCAAATACCGTAATTATTCAGAACCCTAATTGGCTAAGCAATGTTTTACAGAATTGGCTTTTACTGTGGTTCAGACATATTCTTTGATTTAGAATATATCATGCTAATATTGATCAAAATTTTTCTGTAGCAAAAGGTAGCCATACCACAAGGACAAAATTTCTCTGTAGCAAAAGGTAGCCATACCACAAGGTCAAAATTTCTTTGTAGCAAAAGGTATCCATACCACAAGGTCAAAATTTCTCTGTAGCAAAAGGTTTCCATACCACAAGGTCAGCTTTGTCTTAATTCTTGTGGGGGTTGGGGTTGTAGTTTCACAGTTGACTGACAATACCATTTTCTTCAAAAATTGGTCCAAATCATTATATTCAAAGCTATTATAAATGATACATGCCAGGTCAGTCAAATTGTGGTCAGTCAAATATTCTTGACACATATTCAGTAGTATGGTTACATTAAATACCAATATGTTCCAGAGACTGTTTTAATTTTAATTTTTTTTAAATTTATACTTGTTTTTTAATCTGACACAGATCAATATTGTCTGAATGATTTAATTCTTATTTGTTTTCTCAATGAAAAATCCCATGAATTTAGTTAACTTTACTTTTAGATTGTTGGGGTTTTTACCCATTTTTTCAAATAATATAAATTAGGCAGTTTTAACTTTTTGGGTTGATTTTTGATTGAAGACTGCTTCAAGTTTTGATTAGCCAAAACTGTATCCCTTTCATTAAAAATTTTTTTTATTCTAATACTAGAGTGAAATTGAGTAAAGAAGATGATGACTTCCATGTCATCAGCAGGATTGTTGAACCAATCAGCTTCAAGACAGATATACGTCTGACGATGGATCCACAGGTGTCCTGCGTTCAGACAGATATCTCAACCAAATTGGACATGGTGTATGGAAATCTCAGAAAGAGTGACATACAACTGATGATGGGTATTTTAAATGAAAATTGGACAGAAGGAGCGCCACAACCAGAGCCAGGTATATGATGCACCAGCCATTTAATTTGAGGGGCACTGGTGGGAGGTGGGATATGACTGAAATAGTTCTCATTTCTTTTTAAGGACAAGAATTCCTTTTTAAATATGTTATCAAATCATATTATGAGGAGTATATCCACTACCTCACAAATCCAGCCTCACATGCTGGAAAAGACAGTTGCTATGTCTTTTGCTAAGTTGTAGCAACTTAAGTGAAGGTTCTCGGTTTACAAAGTTGATAGTCAACTAGAGGACTTTCCTTGGATGGAGGGAATGGTCAGTGTCTTCTTCCATTTGTGCTGGATATATGCTCTTTTTCAAGGCCTAATAAAGACCAAATTCAGTTCTACCATTCAAGCAATACATTGGTTCTTCTGATTTTTCTATGGCAATCCAATTTACTAATATCCAAAACCCCACATATCTAATAAACTACATAAGATATATACTTATATGAAATATCATATTCCATTTTTATTAAGGTATCTTTAACATTATCCAATGTTTTAATAATTTATAAGCTATTTTATAAAGTTTATGAGATGCCTTATAACATCTTTATGAAATATTTAAATTTACTCTTTGTGTGAGATATATTATTTATTTTAACTTTGACAATTTATAAGGCAGCTGATAAATTTTATGAGTAATTTTTTAGCTGTATATTAAGATATCTTATAAATTTTATAATTTTAAAAAATCTTATATAGATTGGCATCTTAATTTACTTAAATTTTTAAAACAAGAGATCAAATGAAACATTTAATTCACAGATCTCAGAAATTGTGTATCTCATAAACTTTGTAAGCTATACTTTAGACATAATAAAAAATTGTAAGACAAACTTTATAATAGAAGTATTTTATATAGCTTATATTAAGTAACTTAACTTATTCAATATATAAGATATCAACAGAGTTTAATAAAAAAGTGTTTAAAATATCTCTAACCTTATAAGATATCATGTAACTTGTATAATTTATTTTATAGATTATCTTATACATGAAATTTGTGTATAAGATATATTTCCAAGTTTATAAGGTTTATAAGATATCCTTTCATCTGATGAAGTATATAGGATATCTTATATAACCCACAATATCTTATATAATTATATAATTATAATTATTAACTTTTATAAGATATCTTATAGAATTTAAGAGATAACTCACAAACTCATGAGATATCTTGTACACTTTATGAAATATCTAGTTTTTTAAAATAAATACCAATTTGACTTGCCATAGTATTCCTGACTTCTTGGAAGTATGCTACAGTTATTTTTCTATTTCTCACTCAATCTTCATCACATATGAGTATATTCCACATCATTTTTTGTCAAACTTCATCATAAGTATTTCAGTAATATCTTAATTGTCTACACTGTGGTCTATACTATTTTATTTGGTGTTTAAGTCAGTACTTGGCTGTTTTTATGATTTCTGTCAAGTATCAAATAATTAACCTATTATTATGTATTATTCATGTAATTTCATTTTTCTGTATTCATGTGTTCCTGGGCCTTGAGTGGCTGAGTGGTCTAAGGCTCTTGCCTTTACAAATCATTAACACGTCTCTTTGTCCATGTGAATTTGAATCTAGCTTTGACCAGTGTAGGTCCTGGGAACTGCCAGAGAATAGTTGATAGAGACTGGATTCATAATCCTAGGGGTGCATATTTTTATCATCTCAGGTCAGCCTGGGTCAGCTGTCTCCATGCAGT
Source organism: Sinohyriopsis cumingii (assembly GCA_028554795.2). NCBI lineage: Eukaryota > Metazoa > Mollusca > Bivalvia > Unionida > Unionidae > Sinohyriopsis > Sinohyriopsis cumingii. The sequence continues at coordinate 52,277,686 of CM068827.1, read as the reverse complement.
TTTGGCAGAAGGGCACCTAGCAACCAGCACCTAGCAACCATTTCGCAAGCATAATATAGACAATAAAGTATTAAAAGAATCTTTAAAATTCAACCAACCAACTAACAATTTCTGTTTCCTTTTCACAGAGCTACCTGTACAACACCACATGTTACATCCTCAGCCAAGTGTAGAATCTGGGAATGGTACTGTTGTCATGGAGGACATGACCAATTCAGCCCCACACTCAGCAAATAAGAAGTCAGCTGCGATGGTATTGTTCTCGTTCGAAGGAATGCAGCTCGATTTGTACGAGGAGAGTCAGGTTAGTTTAGTAGTCATAGAGTTCTGACATTACTCAAATGTTTCTACTTTCCCAAAGTGCAAAATAATTTGGTCTCAATTTAAGTGTGATAAAACAACATGAAATATTTTTAAATTGTTCCCTGTTTTGTGTGCAAACTGGGGATGTAAAATTGAGCCTGTGATTCCTTTCATCTTTCCATCGTTCTGTCTGTCCACTTTGATTTCAACACGATAATTACCCCAGTTGTCAGACCCACTCACATGTGATTCATTTTCAGAGGTAAAATGTTGAAATACATCTTTGATTCATGTGTGGATGAACCATTTGTAAAGCAAGCAGAGCTCAGCAAAACTAAATTTCAGAACTCCTGGTTGATAGAGCTTGACTTTGTGAAGTACAGCAGCAATCATTAACAGACAATGTCACAACATCTGAAGTACTTTTATGAAAATTTGTTGGAGAGCACAATCTGTCATTTGCAGTTGTAGAACATTTTTCAGAGCTGCATGTTGTTCTGTTTCCACACAATGACTTTTCCCTAGTTATTATTGCATTTTAGCGTTGTCAGCTTGATATTGATGACCTTGACCTTGGATGAGCTCAATTGTCAGCACACAATATCATTGTTCAATGGAGTTTAAACCCCTGATTTTCAGACCCACCAATGTTTGTTTCCATACAGTAACTCAGTTGATTTATTTATTAATTTGAATGGATTGCATTTAAACCAAAGTGGTATTCAGATTAATATTTATGTTACTATGGCTGGGTTCATTGTTAAGTGTGATTATGGCCATCATTGTTTAGTGTGATTATGGCCATCATTGTTTAGTGTGATTATGGCCATCATTGTTAAGTGTGGCCATCATTGTTAAGTGTGATTATGGCCATCATTGTTAAGTGTGGCCATCATTGTTAAGTGTTATTATGGCCATCATTGTTTAGTGTGATTATGGCCATCATTGTTAAGTGTGGCCATCATTGTTAAGTGTGATTATGGCCATCATTGTTAAGTGTGGCCATCATTGTTAAGTGTGATTATGGCCATCATTGTTAAGTGTGGCCATCATTGTTAAGTGTGATTATGGCCATCATTGTTAAGTGTGATTATGGCCATCATTGTTAAGTGTGATTATGGCCATCATTTTTAAGTGTGATTATGGCCATCATTGTTAAGTGTGATTATGGCCATTATTGTTTAGTGTGATTATGGCCATTATTGTTTAGTGTGACTATAGCCATCATTATTTAGTGTGACTATAGCCATCATTATTTAGTTTGGCCATCTTTGTTTAGTGTGGTTATGGCCATCATTGTTTAGTGTGGTTATGGCCATCATTGTTTAGTGTGACCATCTTTGTTTAGTGTGATTATGGCCATCATTCTTTAGTGTGATTATGGCCATCATTGTTTAGTGTTGTTATGGCCAGCATTGTTTAGTGTGATTATGGCCATCATTGTTTAGTGTGATTATGGCCAGCATTGTTTAGTGTTGTTATGGCCAGCATTGTTTAGTGTGATTATGGCCATCATTGTTTAGTGTGATTATGGCCAGCATTGTTTAGTGTGATTATGGCCAGCATTGTTTAGTGTGATTATGGTCATCATTGTTTAGTCTGATTATGGCCATCATTGTTTAGTGTGATTATGGCCAGCATTGTTTAGTGTGATTATGGCCATCATTGTTTAGTGTGATTATGGCCATCATTGTTTAGTGTGGTTATGGCCAGCATTGTTAAGTGTGATTATGGCCATCATTGTTAAGTGTGATTATGGCCATCATTGTTTAGTGTAATTATGGCCATCATTGTTAAGTGTGATTATGGCCATCATTGTTAAGTGTGATTATGGCCATCATTGTTAAGTGTGATTATGTCTATCATTGTTAAGTGTGATTATCGCTATCATTGTTTAGTGTCATTATGGCCATCATTGTTAAGTGTGATTATGGCCATCATTGATTAGTGTGGCCATCATTGTTTAGTGTGGCCATCATTGTTTAGTGTGATTATGGCCATCATTGTTTAGTGTGATTATGGCCATCATTCTTTAGTGTGATTATGGCCATCAGTGTTTATTTTGGTCATTGTTAAGTGTGATTATGGCCATCATTGTTAAGTGTGATTATGGCCATCATTGTTAAGTGTGTTTATGGTCATCATTGTTTAGTGTGATTATGGCCATCATTGTTAAGTGTGTTTATGGTCATCATTGTTAAGTGTGATTATGGCCATTAATGTTTAGTGTGATTATGGCCATCATTGTTTAGTGTGGTTATGTCCATTACTGTTTAGTGTGATTATGGCCATCATTGTTAAGTGTTATTATGGTCATCATTGTTTAGTGTGGCCATGATTGTTTAGTGTGGTTATGGCCATCATTGTTTAGTGTGGTTATGTCCATCATTCTTTAGTGTGATTATGGCCATCAGTGTTTATTTTGGTCATTGTTAAGTGTGATTATGGCCATTAATGTTAAGTGTGTTTATGGTCATCATTGTTTAGTGTGATTATGGCCATCATTGTTTAGTGTGATTATGGCCATCATTGTTAAGTGTGGTTATGGCCATCAATGTTTAGTGTGATTATGGCCATCATTGTTAAGTGTGGTTATGGCCATCAATGTTTAGTGTGATTATGGCCATCATTGGTTAGTGTGATTATGGCCATCAATGTTTAGTGTGGTTATGGCCATCAGTGTTTAGTGTGGCCATCATTGTTTAGTGTGGTTCTGGTCATCATTGGTCAGTGTGATTATAGCCATTGTTGTTTAGTGTGATTATGACCATCATTGTTTAGTGTGATAATGGCCATCATTGTTTATTGTGATTATGGCCATCATTGTTTAATGTGATTATGGCCATCATTGTTAAGTGTGGCCATCATTGTTTAGTGTGGTTATGGCCATCATTGTTAAGTGTTATTATGGCCATCATTGTTTAGTGTAGTTATGGTCATCATTGTTTAGTGTGGTTATGGTCATCATTGGTCAGTGTGATTATAGCCATTGTTGTTTAGTGTGATTATGACCATCATTGTTTAGTGTGATTATGGCCATCATTGTTTAGTGTGATTATGGTCATCATTGTTTAGTGTGGCCATGATTGTTTAGTGTGATTATGGCCATCTTTGTTTAGTGAGATTATGGCCATCATTGTTTAGTGTGACCATCATTGTTTAGTGTGGTTCTGGTCATCATTGGTCAGTGTGATTATAGCCATTGTTGTTTAGTGTGATTATGACCATCATTGTTTAGTGTGATTATGGCCATCATTGTTTAGTGTAATTATGGTCATCATTGTTTAGTGTGATTATGGCCATCGTCGTTTAGTTTGGCCATCATTGTTTAGTGCTGTTATGGCCTTCATTGTTTAGTGTGGCCATCATTGTTTAGTGTGGTTATGGCAGTCATTGTTTATTGTGGTTATGACCATCATTGTTTAGTGTGGCCATGACTCTTTAGTGTGATTATGGCCATCTTTGTTTAGTGAGATTATGGCCATCATTGTTTAGTGTGGCCATCATTGTTTAGTGTGGTTCCGGTCACCATTGGTTAGTGTGATTATAGCCATCGTCGTTTAGTGTGATTATGACCATCATTGTTTAGTGTGGCCATCATTGTTTAGTGTGGTTCCGGTCATCATTGGTTAGTGTGATTATAGCCATCGTTGTTTAGTGTGATTATGACCATCATTGTTTAGTGTGATTATGGCCATCATTGTTTAGTGTGATTATGACCATCATTGTTTAGTGTGATTATGACCATCATTGTTTAGTGTGATTATGGCCATCATTGTTTAGTGTGATTATGACCATCATTGTTTAGTGTAATTATGGCCATCATTGTTTAGTGTGGCAGTGTTTCCCTTTACGCACATTTGTGCATCAGGGACGCACGCTGGAGAAAATTGATGCACACTTTTTGTTGCCGTGCGTTTTTTTGACGCAAAGGATTTTCATAATGTGATCAGGATTTATTTAATACCCAGTGCATTGGACGATGGATGGCATCGTATATGCTTCGATCATAGGCATTGACTGGTTCCCCGCTTTGTTTGCTCCCTGCCATGTGCTTCTCTATTTGTATAGCAGAGTATACCGCAGGGAACATATGAAACAATGAATCAGACTAGCATAGGCAATGTTATGATGGAGTAGCTTCCCCATATCTCGCGAGCTCTCACGTGATTTCCATCGAGCTCCGCAAGCTGTCATCTAGATGTTTAACCTCAATGCTTGTTGCATGAGAAAGTGATCTCCAGATTAAAACGTTGTGCAATAAAAATCATTAGCGAAGAAAGTGAAAGAAGCAGAACACAAAAGAGTAACTGTGGATCTAACTTTAATAAAAAATGGAGAAAATAATTCCCTTGACTGGAATACAGCACCTACATTAGGATTACCGGTATGACTGCAAAAGTGAATAATCCTTTTGTGACAGGGATTTAGAATTTTTAAAAATCTTCCCACATTCGCCACAAGATATCTGGAGAACACATTATAACCCAATACATTCTTTCACAACAAAGAAATCATTAAACTTGCAGAGACAAATGCATTATTTGGATTACAAAGTCAGCGGGTCATTGCAGATTTTGTTGGTTTTTAACTTTGCTGCAATAAAAGAAAGATCTTAAAGTTCAAGTGTAACTTATTAGAAAGAAGATGAATCATTATCCTCCTTGATATTTGGATAAATGTGTTCTAGGACGAAGTACAATGAAACCAATGATAGTACACATTTTATGAAAGGCAGTAAATTAACTGCCTTTTGGTTAAAAAGATTTATTTGGCTTTTTGTATTGGCTTGTATGTAATGTGTTGGGCTTTAATATTGCTTCATATTGATTAAAAGAAGACTGTTAAAAGAACGACTTTAAAAGAAAAATGAGCTAATAAAATTATTCTGTGAATGGACAATGGATTTGTTTGTTAATTGTGCATGCTGGTTTATTTGTATGTTTAGAGAGAGAGAGAGAGAGTATGTTGTGCAAATTGCAATATCCTATTTCAAGCTGAAAAAGTATGAGTCATATGAAAATTTGTCAGTATATTTTTGACCCCCACATTTTTTATTTGACCCCCCAGTTCTGACACCAAGGTTTTTTTTTTGAACCCTCAATTTTACACCCCTAGGGGATACAATGAGTGTTGTTATGGCCATCATTGTTTAGCGTAATTATGACCATCATTGTTTAGTATGACCATCATTGATTAGTGTGGTTATGGCCATCATTGTTAAGTGTTTCCATCATTGTTTAGTGTGGTTATTTCCATCTTTGTTTAGTGTGGCCATCATTGTTTAGTGTGATTATGGCCGTTGTTGTTAGGCATGTTTATGGCCATCATTGTTAAGTATGATTAAGGCCATTAATGTTTAGTGTGATTATGGCTGTCATTGTTTAGTGTGGTTATGGCCATCATTGTTTAGTGTGGCCATCATTGTTTAGTGTGGTTATGGCCATCATGGTTTACTGTGATTATGGCCATCATTGGTTAGTGTGATTACGGCCATCAATGTTTACTGTGATTAAGGCCATCATTGTTTAGTGTGGCCATCATTGTTTTGTGTGGCTATGGCCATCATTGTTTAGTGTGATTATGGCCATCATTGGTTAGTTTGATTATGGCCATTATTGTTTACTGTGAATATGGCCAGCATTGGTTAGTGTGATTGTGGCCATTATTGTTTAGTGTGGTTATGGCCATCATTGTTTAGTGTGATTAAGGTCATCATTGTTTAGTGTGATTATGGCCATCATTGTTTAGTGTGGTTATGGTCATCATTGTTTTCTGTGTTTATGGCCATTATTGTTTAGTGTGGTTATGGCCATCATTGTTTAGTGTGGCCATCATTGTTTAGTGTGATTATGGCCATCATTGTTTAGTTTGGTTGTGGCCATCATTCTTTAGTGTGGTTATGGCCATCATTATTGTTTAGTGTGATTATGGTCATCATTGTTTATTGTGAATATGGCCAGCATTGGTTAGTGTGATTGTGGCCATAATCATTGTTTAGTGTGATTATGGCCATCATTATTGGTTAGTGTGATTATGGCCATTATTGTATGGTGTGGTTATGGCTATCATTGCTAAGTGTGATTACGGCCATCATTGTTTAGTGTGGTTATGGCCATCATTGTTTAGTGTGATTATGGCCATTATTGTTTAGTGTGGTTATGGCCATCATTGTTTAGTGTGATTATGTCCATTATTGTTTAGTGTGGTTATGGCCATCATTGTTTAGTGTGGTTATGGCCATTATTGTTTAGTGTGGTTATGGCCATCATTGTTTAGTGTGGTTATGCCCATCATTGTTTAGTGTGATTATGGTGATCATTGTTTGCTGTGATTATGGCCATCATTGTTTAGTGTGATTATGGCCATCATTGTTTAGTGTGGTTATGGCCTTTATTGTTTAGTGTGGTTGTGGCCATCATTGTTTAGTGTGGTTATGGCCATCATTGTTTAGTGTGGTTATGCCCATCATTGTTTAGTGTGATTATGGTGATCATTGTTTGCTGTGATTATGGCCATCATTGTTTAGTGTGATTATGGCCATCATTGTTTAGTGTGGTTATGGCCATTATTGTTTAGTGTGGTTATGGCCATCATTGTTTAGTGTGGTTATGCCCATCATTGTTTAGTGTGATTATGGTGATCATTGTTTGCTGTGATTATGGCCATCATTGTTTAGTGTGGTTATGGCCATCATTGTTTAGTGTGGTTATGGCCATTATTGTTTAGTGTGGTTATGGTGATCATTGTTTGCTGTGATTATGGCCATCATTGTTTGCTGTGATTATGGCCATCATTGTTTAGTGTGATTATGGCCATCATTGTTTAGTGTGGTTATGGCCATTATTGTTTAGTGTGGTTATGGCCATCATTGTTTAGTGTGGTTATGGCCATTATTGTTTAGTGTGGTTATGCCCATCATTGTTTAGTGTGATTATGGTGATCATTGTTTGCTGTGATTATGGCCATCATTGTTTAGTGTGGTTATGCCCATCATTGTTTAGTGTGGCCATCATTGTTTAGTGTGATTATGGTGATCATTGTTTGCTGTGATTATGGCCATCATTGTTTAGTGTGATTATGGCCATCATTGTTTAGTGTGGTTATGGCCATCATTGTTTAGTGTGATTATGGCCATTATTGTTTAGTGTGGTTATGGCCATCATTGTTTAGTGTGGTTATGGCCATTTTTCTTTAGTGTGGCCATCATTGTTTAGTGTGGTTATGGTGATCATTGTTTGCTGTGATTATGGCCATCATTGTTTAGTGTGATTATGGCCATCATTGTTTAGTGTGGTTATGGCCATCATTGTTTAGTGTGATTATGGCCATTATTGTTTAGTGTGGTTATGGCCATCATTGTTTATTGTGGTTATGCCCATCATTGTTTAGTGTGGCCATCATTGTTTAGTGTGATTATGGTGATCATTGTTTGCTGTGATTATGGCCATCATTGTGTAGTGTGATTATGGCCATCATTGTTTAGTGTGGTTATGGCCATTATTGTTTAGTGTGGTTATGGCCATCATTGTTTAGTGTGGTTATGGCCATCATTGTTTAGTGTGGTTATGCCCATCATTGTTTAGTGTGATTATGGTGATCATTGTTTGCTGTGATTATGGCCATCATTGTTTAGTGTGGTTATGGCCATCATTGTTTAGTGTGGTTATGGCCATTATTGTTTAGTGTGGTTATGCCCATCATTGTTTGCTGTGATTATGGCCATCATTGTTTAGTGTGGTTATGCCCATCATTGTTTAGTGTGGCCAGCATTGTTTAGTGTGATTATGGTGATCATTGTTTGCTGTGATTATGGCCATCATTGTTTAGTGTGATTATGGCCATCATTGTTTAGTGTGGTTATGGCCATCATTGTTTAGTGTGATTATGGCCATTATTGTTTAGTGTGGTTATGGCCATCATTGTTTAGTGTGGTTATGGCCATTATTGTTTAGTGTGGCCATCATTGTTTAGTGTGGTTATGGTGATCATTGTTTGCTGTGATTATGGCCATCATTGTTTAGTGTGATTATGGCCATCATTGTTTAGTGTGGTTATGGCCATCATTGTTTAGTGTGATTATGGCCATTATTGTTTAGTGTGGTTATGGCCATTATTGTTTAGTGTGGCCATCATTGTTTAGAGTGATTATGGTGATCATTGTTTGCTGTGATTATGGCCATCATTGTTTAGTGTGATTATGGCCATCATTGTTTAGTGTGGTTATGCCCATCATTGTTTAGTGTGGCCATCATTGTTTATTGTGGTTATGGCCATTATTGTTTAGTGTGGTTATGACCATTATTGTTTAGTGTGGTTATGGCCATCATTGTTTAGTGTGGTTATGGCCATCATTGTTTAGTGTGGCCATCATTGTTTAGTGCGATTATGGTGATCATTGTTTGCTGTGATTATGGCCATCATTGTTTAGTGTGGTTATGGCCATCATTGTTTAGTGTGGTTATGCCCATCATTGTTTAGTGTGGCCATCATTGTTTAGTGTGATTATGGTGATCATTGTTTGCTGTGATTATGGCCATCATTGTTTAGTGTGATTATGGCCATTATTGTTTAGTGTGATTATGGCCATCATTGTTTAGTGTGGTTATGGCCATCATTGTTTAGTGTAATTATGGCCATTATTGTTTAGTGTGGTTATGGCCATTATTGTTTAGTGTGATTATGGCCATCATTGTTTAGTGTGATTATGCCCATCATTGTTTAGTGTGGTTATGGCCATTATTGTTTAGTGTGATTATGGCCATTATTGTTTAGTGTGGTTATGGCCATCATTATTAAGTGTGGCCATCTTTGTTTAGTGTAATTATGGCCATCATTGTTTAGTGTGGTTATGGCCATTATTGTTTAGTGTTGTTATGGCCATTATTGTTTAGTGTGATTATGGCCATCATTGTTTAGTGTAATTATGCCCATCATTGTTTAGTGTGGTTATGGCCATCATTGTTTAGTGTGGTTATGGCCATTATTGTTTAGTGTGGTTATGGCCATCATTGTTTAGTGTGGCCATCTTTGTTTAGTGTGATTATGGCCATCATTGTTTAGTGTAATTATGGCTATCATTGTTTAGTGTGGTTATGGCCATTATTGTTTGGTGTGGTTATGGCTATCATTGCTAAGTGTGATTACGGCCATCATTGTTTAGTGTGGTTATGGCCATCATTGTTTAGTGTGGTTATGGCCATCATTGTTTAGTGTGGTTATGTCCATTATTGTTTAGTGTGGTTATGGCCATCATTGTTTAGTGTGATTATGGCCATTATTGTTTAGTGTGGTTATGGCCATCATTGTTTGGTGTGATTATGGCCATTATCGTTTAGTGTGATTATGGCCATTATTGTTTAGTGTGGTTATGGCCATCATTGTTTAGTGTGGTTATGTCCATTATTGTTTAGTGTGGTTATGGCCATCATTGTTTAGTGTGGTTATGGCCATTATTGTTTAGTGTGGTTATGGCCATCATTGTTTAGTGTGGCCATCTTTGTTTAGTGTGGTTATGGCCATCATTGTTTAGTGTGATTATGGCCATTATTGTTTAGTGTGGCTATGGCCATCATTGTTTAGTGTGATTATGGCCATTATCATTTAGTGTGATTATGGCCATTATTGTTTAGTGTGGTTATGGCCATCGTTGTTTAGTGTGGTTATGTCCATTATTGTTTAGTGTGGTTATGTCCATTATTGTTTAGTGTGGTTATGGCCATTATTGTTTAGTGCAGTTATGGCCATCATTGTTTAGTGTGGCCATCTTTGTTTAGTGTGATTATGGCCATCATTGTTTAGTGTAATTATGGCCATCATTGTTTAGTGTGGTTATGGCCATTATTGTTTGGTGTGGTCATGGCTATCATTGCTAAGTGTGATTACGGCCATCATTGTTTAGTGTGGTTATGGCCATCATTGTTTAGTGTGGCCATCTTTGTTTAGTGTGATTATGGCCATCATTGTTTAGTGTGATTATGCCCATCATTGTTTAGTGTGGTTATGGCCATCATTGTTTAGTGTGATTATGGCCATCATTGTTTAGTGTGATTATGGCCATCATTATTAAGTGTGGTTATGGCCATTATTGTTTAGTGTGATTATGGCCAGCATTGTTTAGTGTGATTATGGCCATCATTGTTTAGTGTGATTATGGCCATCATTGTTTAGTGTGGCCATCATTGTTTAGTGTGATTATGGCCAGCATTGTTTAGTGTGATTATGGCCAGCATTGTTTAGTGTGATTATGGCCATCATTGTTTAGTGTGGCCATCTTTGTTTAGTGTGATTATGGCCATCATTGTTTAGTGTAATTATGCCCATCATTGTTTAGTGTGGTTATGGCCATCATTGTTTAGTGTGATTATGGCCATCATTGTTTAGTGTGGCCATCATTGTTTAGTGTGGCCATTATTGTTTAGTGTGGTTATGGCCATCATTATTAAGTGTGGTTATGGCCATTATTGTTTAGTGTGGTTATGGCCAGCATTGTTTAGTGTGATTGTGGCCATCATTGTTTAGTGTGATTATGGCCATCATTGTTTAGTGTGGCCATCATTGTTTAGTGTGATTATGGCCATCATTGTTTAGTGTGATTATGGCCATCATTGTTTAGAGTGGCCATCATTGTTTAGTGTGGTTGTGGCCATCATTGTTTAGTGTGGTTGTGGCCATCATTGTTTAGTGTGGTTGTGGCCATCATTGTTTAGTGTGATTATGGCCATCATTGTTTAGTGTGGCCATCATTGTTTAGTGTGGCCATCATTGTTTAGTGTGATTATGGCCATCATTGTTTAGTGTGGCCATCATTGTTTAGTGTGATTATGGCCATCATTGTTTAGTGTGGCCATCATTGTTTAGTGTGATTATGGCCATCATTGTTTAGTGTGGCCATCATTGTTTAGTGTGATTATGGCCATCATTGTTTAGTGTGGTTGTGGCCATCATTGTTTAGTGTGGTTATGGCCATCATTGTTTAGTGTGATTATGGCCATCATTGTTTAGTGTGGCCATCATTGTTTAGTGTGGTTGTGGCCATCATTGTTTAGTGTGATTATGGCCATCATTGTTTAGTGTGATTATGGCCATCATTGTTTAGTGTGGCCATCATTGTTTAGTGTGATTATGGCCAGCATTGTTTAGTGTGATTATGGCCATCATTGTTTAGTGTGGCCATCATTGTTTAGTGTGATTATGGCCATCATTGTTTAGTGTGATTATGGCCATCATTGTTTAGTGTGATTATGGCCATCATTGTTTAGTGTGGCCATCATTGTTTAGTGTGATTATGGCCAGCATTGTTTAGTGTGATTATGGCCATCATTGTTTAGTGTGATTATGGCCATCATTGTTTAGTGTGGCCATCATTGTTTAGTGTGATTATGGCCAGCATTGTTTAGTGTGATTATGGCCAGCATTGTTTAGTGTGATTATGGCCATCATTGTTTAGTGTGGTTGTGGCCGTTATTGTTTAGTGTGATTATGGCCATCATTGTTTAGCATGATTATGGCCATCATTGTTTAGTGTAATTATGGTCATCATTGTTTAGAGTGGCCATCATTGTTTAGTGTGATTATGGCCATCATTGTTTAGTGTAATTATGGTCATCATTGTTTAGAGTGGCCATCATTGTTTACTGTGATTATGGCCATCATTGTTTAGTGTAATTATGGTCATCATTGTTTAGAGTGGCCATCATTGTTTACTGTGATTATGGCCATCATTGTTTAGTGTGGCCATCATTGTTTAGTGTGGCCATCATTGTTTAGTGTGATTATGGCCATCATTGTTTAGTGTGATTATGGCCATCATTGTTTAGTGTGGCCATCATTGTTTAGTGTGATTATGGCCATCATTGTTTAGTGTAATTATGGTCATCATTGTTTAGAGTGGCCATCATTGTTTACTGTGATTATGGCCATCATTGTTTAGTGTGGCCATCATTGTTTAGTGTGATTATGGCCATCATTGTTGAGTGTGATTATGGCCATTATCGTTTAGTGTGATTATGGCCATCATTGTTTAGTGTGATTATGACCATCATTGTTTGCTGTGATTATGGCCATCATTGTTTAGTGTGATTATGGTGATCATAGTTTAGTGTGATTATGGCCATCATTATTTAGTGTGATTATGGTGATCATTGTTTAGTGTGGTTATGCCCATTATTGTTTAGTGCGATTATGGCCATCATTGTTTAGTGTAATTATTGTCATCATTGTTTAGAGTGGCCATCATTGTTTAGTGTGATTATGGCCATCATTGTTTAGTGTAATTATGGTCATCATTGTTTAGAGTGGCCATCATTGTTTACTGTGATTATGGCCATCATTGTTTAGTGTGGTTTTGACCATTATTGTTTAGTGTGATTATGGCCATCATTGTTTAGTGTAATTATGGTCATCATTGTTTAGAGTGGCCATCATTGTTTAGTGTGATTATGGCCATCATTGTTTAGTGTAATTATGGTCATCATTGTTTAGAGTGGCCATCATTGTTTACTGTGATTATGGCCATCATTGTTTAGTGTGGCCATCATTGTTTAGTGTGATTATGGCCATCATTGTTTAGTGTGATTATGGCCATCATTGTTTAGTGTGATTATGGCCATTATCTTTTAGTGTGATTATGGCCATCATTGTTTAGTGTGATTATGGCCATCATTGTTTAGTGTGATTGTGGCCATCATTGTTTAGTGTGATTATGGCCATCATTGTTTAGTGTGATTGTGGCCATCATTGTTTAGTGTGATTGTGGCCATCATTGTTTAGCATGATTATGGCCATCATTGTTTAGTGTAATTATGGTCATCATCGTTTAGTGTGATTATGGCCATCATTGTTTAGTGTGATTATGGCCATCATTGTTTAGTGTGATTATGGCCATCATTGTTTAGTGTGATTATGGCCATCAATGTTTAGCATGATTATGGCCATCATTGTTTAGTGTAATTATGGTCATCATTGTTTAGAGTGGCCATCATTGTTTAGTGTGATTATGGCCATCATTGTTTAGTGTAATTATGGTCATCATTGTTTAGAGTGGCCATCATTGTTTACTGTGATTATGGCCATCATTGTTTAGTGTGGCCATCATTGTTTAATGTGATTATGGCCATCATTGTTTAGTGTGATTATGGCCATCATTGTTTAGTGTGATTATGGCCATTATCGTTTAGTGTGATTATGGCCATCATTGTTTAGTGTGATTATGGCCATTATCGTTTAGTGTGATTATGGCCACAGAAATTCTGTTTTAGTACAATAACTCACCTAAATATGTTTCATATTTCAAGCAAATTTTTTATGGAGCTTTACACTGATGAAACCTCACTTGGTTTAAATTGTTCAGAGTTCTACATCTCTGTTGTCTTTTTTTTACAAAGTTAATGTAAATCACCTAATATAATATCACAATCATCATCAAGTTATTTCCTATGGCTGCTGTGAGGAAGCAATTCAAGCACAAAGACCAGTTAAATTTACTTTTTTTTACAGGAGGAGAAAGAAATGGGTGGATTTGCTCAGTTGAATCTGGGGAAGGTCAGTGGGTCAATCAGTTCAGCAAGTGATGGAGAGGTCAAGGTTAGTGTTTCCTTGGAAACACTTACAGTCACTGACGTCAGAGAGGACAGTAAACTGGCAGTGAAAAAGTAATTTTATTTATTGTTTTAATAGACCTAGAACCTATTGTAAAGGTCAGGTTCAATTAACATACAACATTAATTATCTGAGCCTTTGGACTGTAAATATTTTGTTTCTTTATGACAAGGTGTCTTTGGACCATAAATATTTTGTTTCTTTATGACAAGGTGTCTTTGGACCATAAATATTTTGTTTCTTTATGACAAGGTGTCTTTGGACCATAAATATTTTGTTTCTTTATGACAAGGTGTCTTTGGACTGTAAATATTTTGTTTTTTATGACAAGGTGTCTTTGGACCATAACTATTTTGTTTCTTTATGACAAGGTGTCTTTGGACCGTAAATATTTTGTTTCTTTATGACAAGGTGTCTTTGGACTGTAAATATTTTGTTTCTTTATGACTAGGTGTGATTCCTGTAACTTTAGAGTCACTTGAACATGTTTTCTACACAGAACTTTTGTCATGGCTCAATTTGGAGTTTTCATTTGATTCCTGTGCTTACGTCATTAGTTCCAAAGAGTAATATTCTATTGTCATCTGTTATAATTTCTATAATCAGCACTGTCCAGTGTGTAGTTCCAATTGCATTTTTCCGATCAACAAATAAGAGATAGGCACAACAGTGTATGCGGTAGAAGAGAAATGATATATTTAGTCTACAGGTATATGATGAAATGGATACTTAATCACTTTTTTTAAGAAATGATCTTTATGATTTTGCTATATAGTTTCACTGAACTTCGGTAAATGATTTGTCTTCATAATAAGACTCCTTGTGACGAAAAGCGGCCATTTTCATTTTGTCACTAATATTTATGATGTGGAACATATTTGCTAAAAAAGTTTGAGGAAACACTTCGTCAGTAAAGTAACAATAAATTGCACCAAAAGTCTACTTATCTTCATAGAAAATTAGGAATGTTATATCAGTCCCTTAAAAGGAAATTAATTAACTTGTCAAGATTTTTTGTGATATTTTAAAAGTTCTTGACAACCTCCTAGAAATTTCTTTGTGAGAAATCGTCTTTAGCATGAAAATGAATTTTCATTTTGAGAAAGAGAAATTTTTGAGACAAATGTTGTTTTTCAGTGACATTACAGGTTGGTCAGGATAATCAATGCTGACTGTGTTGAGATATTTATGCTGAATTCTTTTTTTATTTGAAAAAAAAAAACAGTGGTTAAATAATTTCATAACATAATTTCTTCAGGTAAGCATCAGTTTAAATATCACTGTGTGCATTAATGTTTTAATGACAATAAACAAATTTCTGAACAATTTTAATGATCTGATTAATTAAATTTGTGATTTCACCAGTCATTCTTTGGTTAAAGAAATATACAAACAAATGAATGAAAGAACATCATTGTGAAATAGTAAGTATAAGAATGAATTAATGAATAAAGGAACAATTGAATTAATGTTCAATAAAGGAACAAATAGGAGACTGGACTAAAATGTTCAGTGTCTCAAACTTTGATCAGACACTGTGGATGGCTAGCAGTTGAGACAAGAAAGGCAACATTTGATTTTGGGGGTCATAGGTTAAAGGCCAAGGAAGACATATTGATTTCAGAGTCAAAAGGTCAATTATCAGAGAAGTATAATAATACTATTTACCTCATGCTGGCACATAAACACTCATCCACAATACTCCCGTGTGGGTTGTATTCAACCTGTATCCAATTTATTATATCTTCACTATGTGGTGTATTTGTCTTTTTGTTACAGAATCCTATACTATGATGAGGGAAACATCAAGTCCCTAGAGAATATTGATTCCAGCAGGCCATTAATCTCTCTTATCTACAAGCTTATTGGGGATGGCAACACTAAAGGTAATTATCTTTTATAATGCATTATTGGGGATAGTAACATTAAAGCTAATTATCTTTTATAATACATTATTGGGGATGGCAACACTAAAGGTAATTTTTTTTATAATGCATTATTGGGGATAGTAACACTAAAGGTAATTATCTTTTATAATACATTATTGGGGATGGCAACACTAAAGGTAATTATCTTTTATAATGCATTATTGGGGATAGTAACACTAAATGTAATTATCTTTTATAATACATTATTGGGGATGGTAACACTAAAGGTAATTTTTTTTTATAATGCATTATTGGGGATGGCAACACTAAAGGTAATTATCTTTTATAATACATTATTGGGGATAGTAACACTAAAGGTAATTATCTTTTATAATACATTATTGGGGATGGCAACACTAAAGGTAATTATCTTTTATAATGCATTATTGGGGATAGTAACACTAAAGGTAATTATCTTTTATAATACATTATTGGGGATGGCAACACTAAAGGTAATTATCTTTTATAATGCATTATTGGGGATAGTAACACTAAATGTAATTATCTTTTATAATACATTATTGGGGATGGTAACACTAAAGGTAATTATCTTTGATAATACAATTATTAAACATTTGATTACATTTACAAGAGAGGATTTTAACAATTAAAAGATAGAGATTCCAAGCATCTGATGTGAAAAATTAAATTGGATAAATTGATGATAATGATGATAACATTGATGATGATGATGATGATTCACCATCAAGTCCTAGACTTTTCCTGTTAGCATCAGTAATAATTTCCTCAGTTAATATGTTTGAGTTTAAATTCCCCAGCCAAATTCCTAATTAATATTTATTCCAAAGACTTGTTATAATGTCCTTTTGTTACAACATGTTGACTGAGTGCAGCATGAAGTAAATCTCTTTCATTTTGAATTCTGATGGTTGTGACAGTGGCTGAAAATATGCTGGTCAGAAGAAGCAAAGATGTCTCTGTAGACACAGTGTTTATGAGTATTTGCATGTTACTGAAAATATATCATCAAGAACATACATACCAGACATTATGCTTTTGGCATGATCATTATGCTTTTTTTCACTAAATTATGTCTTACATGTAATTGTATGTGGATTATGCATTTTCGGTATGTCCCCTTCCAAGAAAATTAAGAATTTGTTTTCTTATTTTTATTAACATCCCATTAATCTTTCAGACTGTATTCTAGAAAAGACTGCTGCTACATAACTATGAAAGAAGAGTATGCTTGTCTGTAACCTTGCATGCACTTTCCTAACAGTATTATGTTCTATTTATAGCAACTGCCCTCTTTCAAAGAAACATGCTGGTTTTACTTTCAAACTTTTGACCTCAGTTGGTATTTATAGCAGCTGCATGGCTTAGTTAGGAGAGAGCAGACTGGTTTTCAAATTTTAATCTTTGATTGCTGATTCTTTGTTCTAATTCATATCTAATACAGAACCAGTCTGTAGGTATTTGCTGCTAAAAGTCATGTCAGATTTATTCTAGTAGATGCGTGTGTGTTAGAGCAAAAATGTTTTTCAAATAATTTCACAGATGGATTAGAAAAAGACGAAAAGCTGATTCAAAGATGAATACATGAATTACACAATACAGCGTTCCATTCTAGGGCAGCTTCATGGCTGTGTGGGAAGAATTTTAATATTAGTCATGATGGTAAAACAAAGAAACCTTGAATTAGCACATTTTACAAACTCCAGTACTAAGGTAACTTGTAACTTCATTTTTAAAACAGAACTATTAAATGCAGAGGCGTTATGTACCAAGTTCTTAATAGAACACTGACTAGAGGCGTTATGTACCGAGTTCTTAATAGAACACGGACCAGAGGCGTTATGTACCAAGTTCTTAATAGAACACTGACTAGAGGCGTTATTGACTGAGTTCCTAATAGAACACTGACTAGAGGCGTTATGTACCGAGTTCTTAATAGAACACGGACCAGAGGCATTATGTACCAAGTTCTTAATAGAACACGGACCAGAGGCGTTATGTACCAAGTTCTTAATAGAACACTGGCTAGAGGCGTTATGTACCAAGTTCTTAATAGAACACTGACTAGAGGCATTATTGACTGAGTTCTTAATAGAACACTGACTAGAGGCGTTATGTACCAAGATCTTAATAGAACACGGACCGGAGTCGTTATGTACCAAGTTCTTAATAGAACACGGACCAGAGGCGTTATGTACCAAGTTCTTAATAGAACACTGACTAGAGGCGTTACGTACCAAGTTCTTAATAGAACACGGACCAGAGGCGTTATGTACCAAGTTCTTAATAGAACACGGACCAGAGGCGTTATGTACCAAGTTCTTAATAGAACACGGACCAGAGGTGTTATGTACCAAGTTCTTAATAGAACACTGACTAGAGGCGTTATGTACCAAGTTCTTAATAGGACACTGACTTGAGGCGTTATGTACCGAGTTCTTAATAGAACACTGACTAGAGGCATTATTGACTGAGTTCTTAATAGAACACTGAGTAGAGGCATTATTGACTGAGTTCTTAATAAAACACTGACTAGAGGCGTTATGTACCAAGTTCTTAATAGAACACTGACTAGAGGCGTTATGTACCAAGTTCTTAATAGAACATGGACCAGAGGCGTTATGTACCAAGTTCTTAATAGAACACGGACCAGAGGCGTTATGTACCAAGTTCTTAATAGAACACTGACTAGAGGCATTATTGACTGAGTTCTTAATAGAACACTGACTAGAGGCATTATTGACTGAGTTCTTAATAGAACACTGAGTAGAGGCGTTATGTACCAAGTTCTTAATAGAACACTGACTAGAGGCGTTATGTACCAAGTTCTTAATAGAACACTGACTAGAGGCGTTATGTACCAAGTTCTTAATAGAACACTGACCAGAGGCGTTATGTACCAAGTTCTTAATAGAACACTGACTAGAGGCATTATGTACCAAGTTCTTAATAGAACACTGACTAGAGGCGTTATGTACCAAGTTCTTAATAGAACACTGACTAGAGGCGTTATGTACCAAGTTCTTAATAGAACACAGACCAGAGGCGTTATGTACCAAGTTCTTAATAGAACACTGACCAGAGGCGTTATGTACCAAGTTCTTAATAGAACACTGACTAGAGGCGTTATGTACCAAGTTCTTAATAGAACACAGACCAGAGGCGTTATGTACCAAGTTCTTAATAGAACACGGACCAGAGGCGTTATGTACCAAGTTCTTAATAGAACACGGACCAGAGCAGTAGAAGAGTACGTTGTTCTTTTCTTGAAACGAATGTTTCCTGATTCCAGAATTGCAGAAAATAGGCATCTGCAAGAACAAAATAATCTAATATTGTTAGGTGTTTAGCAGAAGATAAGTCGCTTAAAATTGCAGATGCCATGAACATTGGGCAGTTTAGTATTGTAACTGACAGGAGCAGTGATTATGATGACAAAATGTTGTATCCAGTCTGTGTAAGAGACTTTGACAATGAAAAAGGGCAAAATCAGAGCGCTCTTCTTTGATTATCAGAAATAATAGTAGATTCCACTGGAGAAAACATTTTTTATTTGCTTGAAAATGCTTTGAATAAACAAGGTGGCAGAACTGTATGGGGTTTTCAGCTGATACTGCATCAGTGATGACTGGAATTCATAAAGGAGTTGCATTCTATATTTTTAAAAATGTCTCCATTAGTGTACATATCAGGTTGTCCCTGTCATATGATTCACCTTGCTGCAAGAAAGGCTGCTGATAAATTAGAAGGAGAACCCCTGAAGTATCAAGTTGGCATTCTACCTGACAATGCACTTCATGCAGACAGAGTTGATGTGCAGTGGCACCTTATTTCCCAGCTAAAAGAACCAATAACTGGAAGAATCCTGCAAATTATTAGTGACTGAACTTACATGAACTGTTGCAATTTGATATTCTGAAACCCATACTGTATATATTTTATCTTCTTTGACAAAAGGAAATGTATCTAAAATAAAAACTCTTGGTTAAATACAGTGATAAACATGTTCAAGTAGTATTTCTTACTCTCACATTCATGACAAAATATTGATTCAAACTGTACTCATGAAAAAATCCTTTTATCTACTCAAAAAAGGCAAAATTCAAATATATATATATATATATATATATATATATATATATATATATATATATATATTGAAGAAAGGAGTTGAACACATACTATTCAGATGTCTCTCTTAATATGGTAGTACACATTTTGACCTAACATTTTGGAAACGTGGGGGGCCCTGAGTGGTCTAAAGCGCTCTCCGTTACGGATCACTGCCATCTCACCTCTGTCTGCGTAGGTTCGAGTCTCAGATTCGGCCAATATGGGTATGTGAGAAAGCTTGCCAGTAGCTTCTCAAGTGTCGGTAGTTCTTTCTGGGGATTTCCTGGGTTCTTCCTCCACCTTTAATACTGGCTGCCATGTACAGACTATTGTGTGCTGAAAAATGGCATTAAACCCTACAACAACAACAACAACAATTGGAAACATATGTAAAGTATCATATTTATTGTGTGTAGTTAAAATGATGTACAACAGATATGAAATACAATTTGCTGAAAAATAGTACATCACTTACATGGAAGCATGTGATGTTTGTATTTACTGATCATGAACTGAACACTTACGGAATTTTGTTAGTCTTGATCATGCACTGAAAACTCATGGCATTTTGTTACTCTTATTTCATTCACTTCATACCAGCTGATAACATTTTGTTACTCTTGTTTCATTCACTTCATACCAGCTGATAACATTTTGTTACTCTTGTTTCATTCACTTCATACCAGCTGATAACATTTTGTTACCCTCGTTTCATTCACTTCATATCAGCTGATAACATTTTGTTACTCTCGTTTCATTCACTTCATATCAGCTGATAACATTTTGTTACTCTTGTTTCATTCACTTCATATCAGCTGATAACATTTTGTTACTCTTGTTTCATTCACTTCATGCCAACTGATAACATTTTGTTACTCTTGTTTCATTCACTTCATACCAGCTGATAACATTTTGTTACCCTCGTTTCATTCATTTCATATCAGCTGATAACATTTTGTTACTCTTGTTTCATTCACTTCATACCAGCTGATAACATTTTGTTACTCTTATTTCATTCACTTCATACCAGCTGATAACATTTTGTTACTCGTTTCATTCACTTCATAAGCTGATAACATTTTGTTACTCGTTTCATTCACTTCATACCAGCTGATGACATTTTGTTACTCTTGTTTCATTCACTTCATAAGCTGATAACATTTTGCTATTCTTGTTTCATTCACTTCATACCAGCTGATAACATTTTGTTACCCTCGTTTCATTCACTTCATATCAGCTGATAACATTTTGTTACTCTTGTTTCATTCACTTCATACCAGCTGATAACATTTTGTTACTCTTGTTTCATTCACTTCATATCAGCTGATAACATTTTGTTACTCTTGTTTCATTCACTTCATAATGGGACAAATGTTTTTGTTACTTTTGTTTCATGCATTTCATAGTAGCTTTTGGAATTACTCATTTTTGATGCATGTTATAACATCTGGCATTTTAATACTCTTGTTTCATACATTTCATAGTAGCTCTTGGAATTACTCATTTTTGATGCATGTTATAACATTTCCTGGCATTTTAATACTCTTGTTTCATGCATTTCTTAGTAGCTCTTGGAGTTACTCATTTTTAATGCATGTTATAACATTTCCTGGCATTTTAATACTCTTGTTTCATGCATTTCATAGTAGCTCTTGGAATTACTCATTTTTGATGCATGTTATAACATTTCCTGGCATTTTAATACTCTTGTTTCATGCATTTCTTAGTAGCTCTTGGAGTTACTCATTTTTGATGCATGTTATAACATTTCCTGGCATTTTAATACTCTTGTTTCATGCATTTCATAGTAGCTCTTGGAATTACTCATTTTTGATGCATGTTATAACATTTCCTGGCATTTTAATACTCTTGTTTCATACATTTCATAGTAGCTCTTGGAATTACTCATTTTTGATGCATGTTATAACATTTCCTGGCATTTTAATACTCTTGTTTCATACATTTCATAGTAGCTCTTGAAATTACTCATTTTTGATGCATGTTATAACATCTCCTGGCATTTTAATACTCGTTTCATACATTTCATAGTAGCTCTTGGAATTACTCATTTTTGATGCATGTTATAACATCTCCTGCCATTTTAATACTCTTGTTTCATATATTTCATAGTAGCTCTTGGAATTACTCATTTTTGATGCCTGTTATAACATTTCCTGGCATTTTAATACTCTTGTTTCATGAATTTCATAGTAGCTCTTGGAATTACTCATTTTTGATGCATGTTATAACATTTCCTGGCATTTTAATACTCTTGTTTCATACATTTCATAGTAGCTCTTGAAATTACTCATTTTTGATGCATGTTATAACATCTCCTGGCATTTTAATACTCTTGTTTCATACATTTCATAGTAGCTCTTGGAATTACTCATTTTTGATGCCTGTTATAACATCTCCTGGCATTTTAATACTCTTGTTTCGTATATTTCATAGTAGCTCTTGGAATTACTCATTTTTGATGCATGTTATAACATTTCCTGGCATTTTAATACTCTTGTTTCATGCATTTCATAGTAGCTCTTGGAATTACTCATTTTTGATGCCTGTTATAACATTTCCTGGCATTTTAATACTCTTGTTTCATACATTTCATAGTAGCTCTTGAAATTACTCATTTTTGATGCCTGTTATAACATTTCCTGGCATTTTAATACTCTTGTTTCATACATTTCATAGTAGCTCTTGGAATTACTCATTTTTGATGCCTGTTATAACATCTCCTGGCATTTTAATACTCTTGTTTCATGCATTTCATAGTAGCTCTTGAAATTACTCATTTTTGATGCATGTTATAACATTTCCTGGCATTTTAATACTCTTGTTTCATACATTTCATAGTAGCTCTTGGAATTACTCATTTTTGATGCATGTTATAACATTTCCTGGCATTTTAATACTCTTGTTTCATATATTTCATAGTAGCTCTTGGAATTACTCATTTTTGATGCATGTTATAACATTTCCTGGCATTTTAATACTCTTGTTTCATGCATTTCATAGTAGCTCTTGGAATTACTCATTTTTGATGCATGTTATAACATTTCCTGGCATTTTAATACTCGTTTCATGCATTTCATAGTAGCTCTTGAAATTACTCATTTTTGATGCATGTTATAACATCTCCTGGCATTTTAATACTCTTGTTTCATACATTTCATAGTAGCTCTTGAAATTACTCATTTTTGATGCCTGTTATAACATCTCCTGGCATTTTAATACTCTTGTTTCATACAATTCATAGTAGCTCTTGAAATTACTCATTTTTGATGCCTGTTATAACATTTCCTGGCATTTTAATACTCTTGTTTCATACAATTCATAGTAGCTCTTGGAATTACTCATTTTTGATGCCTGTTATAACATTTCCTGGCATTTTAATACTCTTGTTTCATGCATTTCATAGTAGCTCTTGGAATTACTCATTTTTGATGCATGTTATAACATCTACCGACATTTTGTTACTCATGCACTTCATAGCAGCTCCCAGCATTTTGTTACTCTATGTTTCATGTAGTTTTTTGCAGCTTTTAGCAATTTGTTTTTCTTATTAAATGCACTTCATAGCAGCACATGACATTTTGTTATAATTATTGTTTCATGCACTTCATTTTCAATTCACCATTCATACCAGGTGCACTGATAATGCTACCCATTTCTCTTTCGCAGCTGATATAATGATGGAGCGAGTCATCATGAATCTACACATTCCCTACCTCATGATGGTTGTCAACTTTTTCATGGATGCATTCACCCAGCCAGAGAAGCCAAATAGGAAGCCTGACATTGCACAGCCACATCGCCAGGTGTCCACTGTCCCTCCCTCGCCTGTGCCTGTAGACCCCTCCCAACCCAGGCCAGTCATGACTGTTTACTGTACCATCAAACAGCCAGAAATTGTTCTTTTTGCTGACCATGAAAGTGCCTCTAGCCGCGTTTTAGTAATAAATGTAGGTTTCATTTAACTTTTTTTTTTGTAAGTTAGTATTGATCTTTTTTTGTGCTGATTTTTGTTTTCTGTCTTAGGTTTTCAGGATTACTTTGTCATATTTAAGATACTGATTCAGTCAGAGAACAATGTTTTGTCTATTTACTCCACTGCTGATGTGATATGGGGTATAGAAATACTTGTGTCTAACAGTTTGTGCACAAGCTTGTGAACATTCTAAATCTTCATTTCTAATTGGTTTCAGTCAAATTTCCTCTGAAGTTTTCATGTTACCTGTATCTGTTAGTTATAACCCTCAAATCACTTAGAGTAGGCCTAAAAACAGTCCATGAACACTCCAGAATAGACATTTATCAGTTTAGTTCAGTGAAATATTCCACAAAGCTTACCTTAGCAAGATCTTGGATGAGTTTGACTATTGGAGCAGATTTTGATTGCAGCAAGTTAAAAAAAAATTCATTGACATCAAAATTGTTTTTTATTTTGGCAAAAACAAATGCATTTTTGTCCCTATATAAATTTGTTGATTGGAGTAGGAGTCTTATTGTTTCAAAGAGGGATAATTGAAGTAGGAGTCCAGTTGTTTCCACAGAGGGATAATTAGAGTAGGAGTCCAATTGTTTCCACAGAGGGATATATGGAGTAGGATTCCAATTGTATCCAAAGATGGACGATTTGAATAGGAGTCCAATTGTTTCCAAAGAGGGATAATGGGAGTCAGAGACTAATTGTTTCCACAGAGGGGTAATTTGAGTAGGAGTCCAATTGTTTCCAAAGAGGGATAATTGGAGTAGGAGTCCAATTTTGTCCACAGAGGGATAATTGGAGTAGGGGTTCAGTTGTTTCCAAAGAGGGATAGTTGGAGTAAGAGTCCATTTGTTTCCAAAGAGGAATAATTTGAGTAGGAGTCCAATTGTTTCCAAAGGGGTATAATTGGAGTAGGAGTCCAATTGTTTCCAAAGAGGGATAATTGGAGTAGGAGTCCAATTGTTTCCACAGATGGATAGTTAGAGTAGGAGTCCAGTTGTTTCCAGAGTGGGATAATTTGTGTAGGAGTCCAATTTGTTTCCAAAGAGGGATAACTGGAGTCGGAGACCAATTGTTTCCAAAGAGGGATAATTTGAGTAGGAGTCCAATTGTTTCCAAAAAGGGATAGTTGGAGTAGGAGTCCAGTTGTTTCCAAAGAGGGATAATTTGAGTAGGATTCCAATTGTTTCAAAAGAAGGATAATTTGAGTAGGAGTCCAATTGTTTCCAAAGTGGATAATTGGAGTAAGAGTCCAATTGTTTTCAAAGAGGGATAATTGGAGCGAGGAGTCCAATTCTTTCCACAGATGGATAATTAGAATAGGAGTCCAATTGTTTCCAGAGTGGGATAATTTGAGTAGGAGTCCAATTTGTTTCCAAAGAGGGATAGCTGGAGTAGGAGATCAGTTGTTTCCACAGAGGGATAATTTGAGTAGGAGTCCAATTATTTCTAAAGAGGGATAATTTGAGCAGGAGTCCAATTGTTTCCAAAAAGGGATAGTTGGAGTAAGAGTCCAGTTGTTTCCAAAGAGGGATAATTTGAGTAGGAGTCCAGTTGTTTCCAAAGAGGGATAATTGGAGTAGGAGTCCAATTGTTTCCAAAGAGGGATAATTGGAGTATGAGTCCAATGTTTCCAAAGAGGGATAATTGAAGAAGGAGTCCAATTGTTTCCACAGATGGATAATTGGAGTAGGATACCAATTGTTTCAAAACAAGGATAATTTGAGCAGGAGTCCAGTTGTTTCCAAAGAGGGATCATTTGAGTAGAGTCCAATTGTTTCCACAGAGGGATAATTGGAGTAGGAGTCCAGTTGTTTCCACAGAGGGATAATTACTTGTCTCTTTAAATAGCAACCACCAAATCTGCAATTGCTACCCCACCCTCACCCCCTGCAACAAATAAATAGTGAATTTACTTTATACTGCACAGAGTAATACCCCTTTAAGTAGGCATCCAAATGTTTACTTTTATAACTGCTCCTAAGAGGTGTTGAGTTCTTAAATTCTACCAATTTATAATTAAAACAGGAGATGATCAAATTTATGTATTGTTTGAAACAATAAGCCAATATTGATTTTATTTTATTACAGAAATACAAATGGTCATTATTTATTTTTGTTTGTATCCAATGGAATTAATAAACTTTATTATTGTTATCCTTTCAGGCTGACATCACCTTTGAGATGGTCAGTAGTAGTGACCATCAGAAACTTTTGGCCAAGGTGTCAGGACTGAGAATGTTCTGTAATACACATGCGGCTCCCAGTAATGTGGCTACAAAGGTTTGTACACTCAGACTTTTGGTCTAAAATCTCCTTTAGCAAGAATAAGCATAACCAATTTGAGATTGATTAAAAAAATTTGGTACAGATGCTGGCATGCATGTGTCGTTGAACAAATTAGATTTTTAGTCCACCATTGCAGGTCTTCATACTGTAACATTTTAGACTTGGACAGTTTTGTCTGCAGTGGGGAAATATATGTTTTATAAAATTATGTATAGTTTGAGGACTGTTTGTAAAAGTCTTTTGGGGATC
The DNA here is from genome assembly GCA_028554795.2 of Sinohyriopsis cumingii. Classification (NCBI taxonomy): domain Eukaryota; kingdom Metazoa; phylum Mollusca; class Bivalvia; order Unionida; family Unionidae; genus Sinohyriopsis; species Sinohyriopsis cumingii. The sequence continues at coordinate 52,251,232 of CM068827.1, read as the reverse complement.
CACAGAGTCCTTTCTAATAATTTAAATTCCCAAAATAGCACCAATTTCATTTTCTGGCAATTTATTATTTTAGTTGTATCAATATTTCTCATCCATTTTTTTAATTATTTTAACTATTGGTTTTGCTTGTAAAGGTTGTGTTTGTAGTTTCAAAGTATTTTTTCATCATTATTTTGCTTGTTTCAGTTGCCCTGATGATAATTTTCTGTGCTATCGCAAATCTTTTGTGACATCATTTTGCTTTTAAGAAATTAGCTTGTCTAATTGAAGACACATATTTTCCTATTGTCTGTAGTTACAAATGTATGGTGTGTTACATTTGCTGTGTGAACAGGAAAAATTTACTATTGAGTAAAAGAAAGATTGATAAGTTGTGTAGACCTCAACTTGACTTTAATGCAGTATATTAGCATACTATTATTTCTATTAACTCCATGACTTTAATGTAATATATTTGCGTACTATTATTTCTGTTAACTCCTTGACTTTAATGCAATATATTTGCATACTATTATTTCTATTAACTCCTTAACTTTAATGCAGTATATTAGCATACTGTTATTTCTGTTAACTCCATGACTTTAAAGCAATATATTTGCATACTATTATTTCTATTAACTCGACTTGACTTTAATGCAATATATTTGCATACTGTTATTTCTGTTAACTCCTTGACTTTAATGCAATATATTAGCATAATATTATTTCTATTAACTCGACTTGACTTTAATGCAATATATTTGCATACTGTTATTTCTGTTAACTCCTTGACTTTAATGCAATATATTAGCATAATATTATTTCTATTAACTCGACTTGACTTTAATGCAATATATTCGCATACTATTATTTCTATTAACTCGACTTGACTTTAATGCAATATATTAGCATACTATAATTTCTATTAACTCAACAAGACTTTAATGCAGTATATTAGCATACTATTATTTCTATTAACTCCTTGACTTTAATGCAATATATTTGCATACTATTATTTCTATTAACTCGACTTGACTTTAATGCAATATATTAGCATACTATAATTTCTATTAACTCAACAAGACTTTAATGCAGTATATTAGCATACTATTATTTCTATTAACTCCTTGACTTTAATGCAATATATTTGCATACTATTATTTCTATTAACTCGACTTGACTTTAATGCAGTATATTTGCATACTATTATTTCTATTAACTCCTTGACTTTAATGCAATATATTTGCATACTATTATTTCTATTAACTCATTTTCTTCTCAGTTAATCTCCCCATTAGACTTGGAGTTCAGTCGTTGCTTTGAGATAAACACCAATGAACTGGAGATGAGTGCCAAGCTGCCAAAATTTGAACTTCACCTGACCCCTGCCAACCTCCGTCTGCTCTTGGACATCAGCCAAATGCTAACACAGGCCAGTAATCAGGTAAAACACTAGAATTTGACATGCTCAATGTAGGATTATAGATTTCTTTGGCACTTTGTTTGAATACTCATAAAACAATATTTGAATACATCCCAAGAAATAGCGCACCACTTTGTTTATGATCAAAAATGGAATTACATGCATATGTAAAATCATCGCATAGACGTTAATGAACATGATAAAGCTGTTGATCTTTAAATTTTGGGGGACAGTGGTTTTTAAATTTACCTGGAGGGAAAAACATTTCGTGAGTATTGCATACAAAAGAAAAATTTGATAGTTATGAATTTCTTTTTTCTTTCTATTACATTTCCCAATCACATTATTGGCATACAATAGACACTGCTTGTCTCTATGTAAAATATAGAAAACATTTAGAAACTCTACCAGGTTACCTCCCACTTCCACGTTTGGGTGCCTGTACATATGATAGATATTTGCCAGTTCAACCTTTCACTACAGATGATAAACATTACACTGCAGTATGATAAACATTGCACTGCAGTATGATAACCATTGCACTGCAGTATGATAAACATTGCACTACAGTATGATAACCATTGCACTGCAGTATGATAAACATAGCACTGCAGTATGATAAACATTACACTACAGTATGATAAACATTGCACTACAGTATGATAAACATTACAGTATGACACATTTCACTACAGTGTGATAAACATTACACTACAGTATGATAAACATTGCACTGCAGTATGATAACCATTGCACTGCAGTATGATAAACATTACACTACAGTATGATAAACATTACACTACAGTATGATAAACATACTGTAAGCATTGCACTACAGTATGATAATCATTGCACTACAGTATGATAAACATTGCACTGCAGTATGATAAACATTACACTGCTACAGTATGATAAACCTTTCACTGCAGCATGATAAACATTACACTACAGGATGATAAACATTACACTACAGTATGATAAACATTGCACTACAGTATGATAAACATTTCACTGCAGCATGATAAACATTGCACTGCAGTATGATAAACATTGCACTACAGTATGATAAACATTTCACTGCAGCTTGAGAAACATTGCACTGCAGTATGATAAACATTGCACTACAGCATGATAAACATTACACTACAGTATGATAAACATTGCACTACAGTATGATAAACATTTCACTGCAGCATGATAAATATTGCACTGCAGTATGATAAACATTGCACTACAGCATGATAAACATTACACTACAGCATGATAAACATTACACTACAGTATGATAAACATTACACTACAGTATGATAATCATTGCACTACAGCATGATAAACATTTCTCTGCAGCATGATAAACATTGCACTGCAGTATGATAAACATTGCACTGCATCACCGCTGTAGAAAACTTTTTAATGGGAGAGGGATAGGTGATGGATACTGACATCCTGAGTCTCCATCCAAAAACATAATCTATATCTAATCTAGTTTGGACCTTCCCTCCTAAGTTTCATCAGGGAATGCCATCAGGTACTGTCATGTCTGGGCAGCAAGAAATAGTAAATTGGGTGACATCAGAGGCATCTATACTACTCCCATCCAAAGTATAGCTCAAGTTGCATGTGTACGGACTTGTTCAGGAGATCATGTCCGAGTTTTTAGCATCAGAGAGATTTTATCCTTCCATTTCTTTCCAGTATAGACTCAGAATTGACTGTCAGTTTTCATCTGATTTTTGTCTGCTCATTGGGTATATTTACCCCCATGTGCCTGAACATATCCTTAGTGCCTGTAAGTCTGGGCACCTTGTGTATACTGACCTCACTGACATACTGACCATCATTACTTTCTTCAACTATACCAACTGCCAACCAGCCAGGTCAGCTAGCCATATATACCAGCTAGTGGGCAGAGGTCAGTTCTTTGGACAGGCCATATTATGAGAAGCTACTGACAAGCTTTCTCACGTACCCACATTGGTCGAGCTTGAGACTCGCACCCACACAGACAGAGGTGAGATGGCAGTGATCCATAATGGTAAGTGCTTTAGACCACTCAGCCACTAGGGGTCCCTCTTAAATTCATTGTTCCTTGCAACCATAAAATCAGCAAAAATTGATACCGCATGAAAATATGTGTATACTATTTGGTGATTAATCAACTTAAAAATTAGCTCTCATAACTTAAAGTAGAAATTGATAGATATTAGCAGCCTTAAATGTTGCATCAAAATAAATCAAGCAAAGTATGTTATTCAGTCCAGAATGAACTATTAAATACTGTTGCACAGTGGTATATGAAAAATAAAATGGATGGAGAAAGACTTAAACACGTTCACAAAAGCAATTATACAGGTCAAATCGCAAAGCAATTATGGAACCCAAAGTCAAGACAGGTATGTAATATCATATATACTCCTTATTTCTAATTGACTATCATTAAAAAGGTAAGTTTACCATACTACTCATCTGTAATTATATTAGGATCTATTTTGCACTTCTTTCTAATTAGAAGATGATGTAGTAGACTATTTTATCTCTTTCATTTTTTAGGAAAATTACTATACTGTACATTTGTGTTGTATGTATAACCAGTTTTTCCTCATAAAATTATTTGTATTCATATTTGTATCTATCCCATACATTTATTTTGTGAAAAATGACCCAAAAAGTTGGGCAGTCATAAATATCGAAGGAAGTAGTTATGTGAGTCTGTAATCTCAAATTTATGAAATTTGCCCTGGGACATGGGAGGAAAGGGTGGTATTTATATTTATAGTAGTTGTTCTTTCCAAAACTGGCATTTGTTCTTATAATATGTCAGTTCTTTTCCCCATTTCAACATACATGATGCCCAGGGAAGGTAATTTATGACATTCTATAAAATTCAAGTAGCTGATAAAGATTTTAATGTAAAATGGGAGTTTAGAGTGTTGTCCTAAAATAGGATAGAGGGGGCAGATAAACAAATTGCCAGTTCTGACAGATTTGGATGGGTAAAATTACCTTGATATGGTGCTTAGGGAATGTCCTGCGGGTTAGGGCATTCTGATAACATCCAGTCTTAAAAAACATCACATAGGATTCTAAATTGCATCTATTGGTAACTGTCTGAATTTGAAAAGTGAAAAAAAAACATGAAAAAAAATTCATTCATCAGAGATATATTTTGCAGACATCATTTCCATCCAAGAATGACCTTAACAGTCAGCCCAGGACAGATATGTGGTCAGTTGAGCCTGCCTCCACAGACAACTGGATTAAAATGTGTAAGCCTACAAGCATTTTCTAATTGTGACTTCTGTGACCTTAGGCCTTTTCTTCATGTGATCAAAATATTGTACTATAGCAAATGCACAGATGGAAGCAGAAAAGCTGTCAAAATTTTTCCACAAAATATTTCAGTGTTTTCGTCTTTAAGTCCTTTATAATGACCTATCTTGTATGCAGGTATATTTAATTTGATTTCTATTTCTTGGGTTTATTTTAGTCTTTCCACCCCAAAATGCATATATTTAGCTCTGAAATGGAAAATGAGTTTTAATTATTTAATCATGTGTTATCCCTTTCACATAATAAAGAATATTAATGATTATTTGATCCATTTATTTTTTAATTATTTTTCATTTGTGATTAACATTGACTAATAAATTCTATAGATAATAATCTGATAAAATAATCATTATTTAACTTGAGAGTAGTTGTAAAACATGTACCCTAATGCCTTCCTGTTTTGTCCCACCCTTGCAGTTTTGGTGCCCTTGAAGGTTAATTAAACTTGTATTGTTACCTTACTATGTGTGTGTGTATATATATATATATATATATATATATATATATATATATATATATATATATATATATATATATATAACAGGGTGTGGATCTAAACAGTTTCATAGTTATGGCCCAGAAGCTAAATCCTCATCCTCCTAGCTCACCACCTATGGGTTGATATAAATTCTGAGACCATTGTGCACATTTGAAGATTTACAGACTACTGTCAACAGCTCAAGGTTTTATGTATCCATTTTAAGCAGCATTGGTGGAGCTGCATGACAATCATAACTCCTAAAATTACTATTTATATATAAAAAGTACCCCTATTATCAGGCTCCAAAGTGGATGAAATTCTAAGTTGTTTTATACATCTAGAAACTCTACCCAACCATATCCAAAGGTTTCTAGCCTCTGTAAAGAACAGTGTAGGAGAAAATGTACAGCATTACATATGCACATCCAGATGGCCCAGATAACATACTGTCTGCCTTTCTTCTGAAATCCCTGTGATAATTCATTCATATTTAAGATAATACAAGAAGATAATCAAATGATGCAAAATCCACAACATTAGACAGGTACATTTCTGTGCATACTTTATAAATGACTTGTACATTTCTATGCATATTATATAAATGACTTGTACATTTCTATGATTACTATATAAATGACTTGTACATTTCTATGCATACTTATTATGACTTGTACATTTCTATGCATACTATATAAATGACTTGTACATTTCTATGCATACTTTAAGAATGACTTGTACATTTCTATGCATACTTTATAAATGGAGGATAAGAATTTTGCCTTGTATGTATCCATTATCAGTACAAGAGGTGGAGAACAACTCCTCAGTCTTTGATGTCCACCAGGAGGCACCAACAGAAACATTCCATGTCGCAATTGAGGAAGTATCTGCCTACCTGGAGGTGGAGAACCTTGACTACATCCTGCCTTTATTGTGCGTCCGCAGCTCCCTTGAGGCCAATGCTTGCAACTGGACGAAACAGGTACTTTTTTCTCTGTCTGTTGTTGATCTGCTTAAGAACCTACAGTCACAAAGCCTAAATAATATCCCACTATTACTTTCTATTCAGTCTGGGTCAAATTATATAACTATACAAAACTCTTCCTATCTATTTTTATGTCTGTTGACTTTGAATTTGCATAAAGTGAAACAAAATATGTTTGCAAGAGATTTTTCGAGATATCAACATCATAGCTTTCCGTTAAATGAATCCTTTCATGCTTGTTCTGTACAATTTGTTCTTTTTATATGGTGGAGTATATTATGTAATAATTTTGTCCATCCATCAGTCCAGATCTGTTCTTTATTTCATTTCCACACAATAATTTGAGTGTTTCACCATCTGCCATTACCAAATATTTTAGTAGCTTCCATTTAGGGCGAGGAAAAAAAATCATTTTGGGGCTCAAAAGGTTGAGTTTAGTCCCTGAGACTAAAAGAAGAAAAACAGTTTATACACAATAACTTGATTTATGCATCTACTATATCTTGATCAAACTTTATATATCACTTGCATTTAGGATATAAAAGAAACATCTTGAATTTGAGGTCAAATGTCAAGGTCCTGCATGATATTATGAGTTAATTTTCGCCTGCTTTCAGCAAACTTTATGGATGGTTTGCATTTGAAACAGAATACACCTATTCATTTCGATGTCAGAGGTGAAGGTCACAGGAACTGAAAAGAAAAATGAATTCCAATTTTTTTTTTAAGTTGTCTTGACTAAACTTTTTAGATGACTTGCATGTGAAATAATGAAGACAGCTATTGATTTTAGAGTTCAAAGGTCAAGGTCAGATGAGCACTCCAAAAAGGAAATGATTTTTGCAGAATAGCTCGAGTCGTATGCCACAAACCATGATGAAACCTTTTGGATGGATGGCATTTGATATGAAAAAGGCACATATCAATATTGGAATTAACAGGTCAGAGGTCAAGGTCACCAAAAATGAAAGAAGAAAAATGCTATCCAGAAATAACTTTACATCATAAGCATGTCATGTCCCATTGATGAAGCTCATGTTTTTTTCAGTTACGCCTGAAAGCTGAGTTGCATGTTGATGTATGTTACTATAATGAGCGACTCAGTACATGGGAACCATTTATAGAGCCAGTGATGGAAGAGGAAGGGTCCTATCAGCCATGGGAACTTGTTATACAGGTACAGCCAGTTTTACCTGATTATTGACTTTCTTGGCATTTTTACTAAAACACTTCTTATGATGGCAAGATTATTATCAATAAAAATGGTGCCCCTCAGACATCCAGTCTGACTGCTATCTTAAAAATCATATCATCCAGTTTGACTGCTGTCTTAAAAATCATGTCTTCCAGTTTGACTGCTGTCTTAAAATTCATGTCATCCAGTTTGACTGCTGTTTTAGAAATCATGTCTTCCAGTTTGACTGCTATCTTAAAAATCATGTCATCCAGTGTGACTGCTATCTTAAAAATCATGTCATCCAGTTTGACTGCTGTCTTAAAATCATGTCTTCTAGTTTGACTGCTATCTTAAAAATCTTGTCATCCAGTTTGACTGCTATTTTAAAAATCATGTCATCCAGTTTGACTGCTGTTTTAGAAATCATGTCTTCCAGTTTGACTGCTATCTTTGACTGCTATCTTAAAAATCATGTCATCCAGTTTGACTGCTATCTTAAAAATCATGTCATCAAGTTTGACTGCTATCTTAAAAATCATGTCATCATTACTCCTGAACGGAGAGTCATATTAACATGGTGTTTTCACTAAAAGACGTTGAATGATGTTTACTTTTGTCCTAAATGAAAACGGTGTCAATGACACTTCCAGTCTATCCACCTTGGCTTCGATTTTGAAAATATTATTGCTCCTCATCCAGTAGAGATGGTCATATTGGTCATAAAAAGACATTTAGTAATGTCTAGATTGCCCTGAGGAAAAATGATTTTCATCTAATGAGCATTATCATGATATAGTCAACTTGGTGGCCATCATGAAAATTTTGTTATTGCCATTTCTCTTCAATAGACAGTTCAATTTACTCGCGGTTTTCGACTTACAATGTCTTGAATAGATGGTTCAATTTACATGGGGTTTTCACTGCAAGACTTACAATGTCTTGAATAGATGGTTCAATTTACATGGGGTTTTCACTGCAAGACTAATATCTTGATTAGACGATTCTATTTACATGGGGTTTTCACTGCAAGACTTACAATGTCTTGAATAGATGGTTCTATTTACATGGGGTTTTCACTGCAAGACTTACAATGTCTTGAATAGACGGTTCTATTTACAAAGGATTTTCACTGCAAGACTTACAGTGTCTTGAATAGACGGTTCTATTTACATGGAGTTTTCACTGTAAGACTTACAATGTCTTGAATAAACGGTTTTATTTACATATAAGACGTTTTGTCATTTCTTTGTGGTTCTAAATGGAAATGGTATCAATTTGCAACCACTTTGCTAAGGAATGTATCCTGTGATTATGTACACATGTGACACACTAAAACACTTCTTAAATCTTGTTGATCCTAATTGATCAAATCTTCAACATGATGGCTATGGTAGCCATCGTGAAAATCTTATTGTTTGTCTCTTGAAGAGATGGTAATATCAGAGTGAGTTTTTCACTATATGTAGCTGGTCCTAAGTAAAACTGATGCCAGTGTGATTTCTCAACATTGTAATAATCTTGTAGCAACTACCTCTTCTGAATAGATAATTGCACCAACATTTTGTAACGACACGTTTTTGCAATATTTAGTTGTTCTCTGTTTTATGATACTGCTCCAGCCTCCAGCATGTCTGCTTTGATGTCAATTCTGAAAATCTTCATGTGACTACTTCTTCTGAACAGATGGCCATATTAGCATGGGATTTTCACTAAAGCAAAGCACTATATAGCTAGTTCTTGATGAAAATGACATTCATCTGACCTCTGCCATGGCACCATGGTGGCCATCTTGAAAATCTTGATCATAACTCCACTTGCTTATATGGTGGCATTGACATGAGGTTTTCATTGAGGTTGTTTATATGGTGGCATTGACATGAGGTTTTCATTGAGGTTGTTTATATGGTGGCATTGACATGAGGTTTCCATTAAAGAACTTCTTGCAATATTTAATTGGTTTTGAATGACTGTCGCTATATCTCTACTTTTGTGAAAGAGTTGTGGAAATGATACATAATTCGCATTTGGGTCAAGACAGAAGTAACATCTTGTATATTTGTACTTCATTGAGCTTATTAAACACTTTGACTTGTACATTTAGGAGTTAATTTTAACCAGATATTGTATTTAATGGCATTTTAGTGAACATAATAGTCAGCACTCTGATTGGTTTTGACTGGATTTTTAACTGTATTGGCTTGTGAGCATAACCCAATCAAGTATTAATTGATTTTTGTCCAGCCTACATTAGTTGGAAGCAAGATGTATCAGTCATTTTTATGACAAAAGTGTCATCTACAGCAGTTTCTGAAGTTCTTATTTGCATATATTTCATAAAACCCATTGATAGATTTGCATTAAACAGTTTATAAATCATTAAGTAGCTAAGACAAAATTCATTCTTCAACATGCTGACTTGCCCATTTTATCTTATGATCAATATAACAGTCATTTGTTCATTTGTTTTTTATTTTCTAAACCCCTTAATTGATTAGCATCATACTTTCCATGAATAATAATAATAGTAATAATAATAATAATAATAATTGTTGTTGTTTTTGTTGTGGGGTTTAACGCCATCCCTCAGCACACAATAGGCTATACATGGCAGCCAGTATTAATGGTGGAGGAAGAACCCGGGAAAACCCCAGAAAGAACCACTGACCCACGAGATGCTACTGGCAAGCTTTCTCACATACCCACATTGGCTGAATCTTAGACTCAAACCACCGCAGACAGAGGTGATATGGCAGCGATCCATAATGAAGAGTGCTTTAGACCACTCAGCCACTCGGAGCCCCTAATAATAATAATAATAATAATAATGATAATAATAATAATAATAATAATGATAATAATAATAATAATAATAATAATATGATGACTTTATTTAAAGAAGCTCATTTGGTCAACTGATAATCTTCCATGAGGCCTTTCTACAATGACATTTGTACAAATTTATATATATATATATATATATATATATATATATATATATATATATATATATATATATATATATATATATATAATGTGCAATTTTTACAAGATCTGTCTTTAGACAACAAATTCTGTTGAAAACTTGACATTTGATCTACTGCTACAATAAATTATACATAGGGATTTAAGGATGAGTACATACAGGATTCATACAAATAGTAGTAGTGAACATGTGTAAAACATTATAGGTGAGTACATGATAACAATGTTGTAAAAAGCAGTGGTACAAAATTAAACAAAATCATACAAAGGATTGTCTCTGTAGATGTTGACTATGAAGCTTTTTAAATGCTTGGCTTGTGTCAGCTGACTTTCTGTAGGGTGGTATGTAATTCCATAGTTTGGCTCCAGAAAAAAGCAAAACTTTTCTTATAAAACTCTGAATTTGGTTTAGGTAAATATAACTTGTTGTTTGAGGTGGATCTTAGTTCATTAATATGTACATTTTTATCAAATTTAAAATTACATTTAAGATAATCAGGTGCCAAACCATGTAAGGATTTATAGACTAGTAAACCCTTCTGAAACTGAGTTCTCTGCTGAAATGGAAGCCACTTTAGGGTTTTAAAAAGATTTGTTGATGGTGTATCTAAATCAACATCAAGAATAACTCTAGCTGCTAGAGATTTCAGTAATCTTTCCTGATTTTCTATACCACTATTACCCCAAATAGAACAACAATATTCTAGGTGTGGCATGATATATGCATTGTAGAATATCTTTATTTGTTCTTGAGGGAGATTAGATTTTATTCTGTCCAATAGATAAAGCAGTGAATTAACTTTTTAGTGACCTTATCAGCTTGTATTATCCTTAATGAAAAGTCTTTCTGAGTTTTGAACAGAAGACTTGGTGTCTGGTTGGGACTAAATGATAGGATATCGAGTATGGTCACTGTAGTGTCCATCTTGAAAAATTTGTTAGTACTTCTTCAGAAGAGATGGTCATATTCTCATGGGTTTATCACAAAAACATTCTAATGGTGTCTGGTTGGTCCTAGTTAAAAGTGTTTCCAATATTACTTCCAGTATGGGCACCACAATGACTAATTTTAAAGTTGGTAAAAAATATTAGAGATGGTTTCAACACTCAGTATTTAAAAATAAGAAATGGTCTTATCTTGAATTCTTGGAAAAAAAATTTGGGTCACTTGGGTGCAGTCTGTACAAAGGACCCTTGTTTTCTCTCTCAATAACCTGCTTGTGAAAATTTATGCTAATTATGGTTTTATATGTTATATCTTATAAAACTTTCTGTATTTTATCTTTGCATGTTCTGCAGTTATCAAACTGTCAGCAATTTAAGCAGCACCACAATATATAATAATATAAGTATCTTGTAATTTTTTTCTCATCAGCTGTTCCAAGCAGAAAGTTATCCTATTGTGTGTTGCTATGATGACAATGGTCTGGATGCACCGGATGGAATTCAGAGTGAGGTAGAGCAGATGATCAACCGAAATTGTCGCTACTCTAGCAGTTCTGAGGTAGATGAGGATGAACAGGTTGACTCCCCTGGTGAGATGACCATTATCCGACCTAAGGTCCAGAAACGGAGAATTCGAATTGCTAGTGATAAGAGTTATGGTGAGTATTGTGTTCATTGTGTACATTAACATAGCAAAATTCAAATATATTAATAGATATACCTTAACAATATGTTTATAGATATATCTTATCATATGTTTATGGATATACTTTAACAAAATATTTATAGATATACTTCTTTGTGTTTAGGCTCGAATAAACAGTAACACAGAAAGAGTGAAAACAACAAGGTTTTTAAAATTTAAGAAATAATTTATTTTCCTTGAAAAATTCTGTAAAATTGAAAAAAGGAGAAGAACTTATGGTTTCAGAATCAAATCAAAAAATAATCTAAGAATAATCCACGATTTAAATTGCAAAAGTCCTAGTAATAAATGTTCTAATATTTTCATGTTCAAATCATGATTGAAAATCCAAGATGGATGACGATGATTTATGCTGTAGTCAGTACCGTGCATATCTACAGTTCCGTGTAGAAATACAAATAATGGCAATCCAGTGTTGGAAATCCAAATTAAATTTGTAAGCAATGTCTTTGCAAAATTTCTGTGTGAGCACTCCTCAAAATATTTCCAGAGAAAAAAAATTTAATCCTTTTGAAATCCACTTGATCTGAAGAAAATTATAACTTAAAATCTGGCTACAACAAAATAACTTGACATCAGTATAAAAAGCCAAAACTGAGAAATCTCTCTCAAAGCATCTCTATTAAAACTAACAAATGCACATAATGGAAAAACTGGAATAGCAAAATCGAAAAGGGGGGGGTCACGTGATTGTGTTTACACCAAAAATGACCATGACGACAACCAATCATTTTACTCCAAAAAAAAATAAAAAAAATAAAAAATTTGTTTACATCTTAAATCATGTAGTCCAATCATGACCTTGGAAACAACCAATCATTTTAAAATAAATAGAACTTGTTTATGAAAGTAGCTACAAGTTCTGAAACAGGGTCAGAGTTTAGAAACTAGCAGTCAAGGTCAAACAGTTTTCTGAAAAGAAATCATCTCTAGTGAATAAATTTACATTATAATAGCATATAATAGAATAAAAAAATTTAAACTGACAAACAATTAAATTAAAATAAATATGAATTAAATCAGTTATATGTAACAGTACATTAATAATATGCTTAAAGATATACCCCCGAGTGGCCGAGTGGTCTAAAGCGCTCACCGTTACGGATCACTGCCATCTCACCTCTGTCTGCGTGGGTTTGAGTCTCGGATTCGGCCAATGTGGATATGTGAGAAAGCTTGCCAGTAACTTCTCGAGGGTCGGTGGTTCTTTCCGGGGATTTCCCGGTTTCTTCCTCCACCATTAATACTGGCCGCCATATATAGCCTATTGCGTGCTGAAAAATGGCGTTAAACCCTACAACAACAACAACAATAAAGATATACCTTCACAAATTGTGTAAGAGTTTATGTTCATTCTTATATTTCAGCCTTCATCTTGCAAGTTTTTATACAAGTATGAATATTTGATTGTTTTCTGATTTACGTGTGCATTATGTGTTATATAGTGGTAGTTTTTAAATGCCATTAACAAAATGAAAGTACACTATGGAGGTCTATTACACCATTAATTGGGCCTTGCTTTGTAACATGTACACAGTGGAGGTTTATTACACAATTAATTGGGCCTTGCTTAGTAACATGTACACAGTGGAGGCTTATTACACAATTAATTGGGCCTTGCTTAGTAACATGTACACAGTAGAAGCTTATTACACAATTAATTGGGCCTTGCTTAGTAACTTGTATAACATGTGAATATGTACATGAATATTGTATCCAAGCAGTTGCCAAATAATTTTTCCTCTTTCATTATTACTGAAGCAGAAGAAGGTACAGTAGTCACACATATATACTTATAACCTTTTCTTTTTAAACTGTATATCTATAAATATGTTGACACAATCACACTTGACTATTAAGCAACGGGTGGTGCATGGTCAAAGATAAAGTAAAGATGGAAGTGATAGGACAGTCAGAAGAATAATGATAGGAAAGGCAGAAATAAGTTAAAGAATGTTAGTGTATGTTTTCATCCTTTCATGCTCAAACCAATCCAGCTACCGTAGCGGCAATAAGATATGGAATCTCAACTGGCATAGCCCTGAGAATCACTAGGTCTTACTTGTATCTTGACTAGTTCATTAGAATGTGATTTTGGAAAGCTCCTGCTTGTGAGATACCAAGTCAGGAGCTTCTGCATTTATTGATGGTAATTTGTTCCAAGTCCCTATTGTACATGGGAAGAAGCTGAACTTGAAAAAATTTGTCAATGCTGACTTTAACTGGAACTTTTTAATGTGGTTTGCCCTAGTTTTGTTATATGCCAGGGTCAGGTATTTGTCCGCTGGTATGTCCACAAGGTTGTTCACAATTTTGTACATCATGGTCAGCTGTGCCTTGATTCGTCTGGATTCGAGTGATTCCTACTGGAGAATGTTCAACATTGCACTGACACTGCTAGTGTTATGACATTTATTTGTGGTGAGTCTAGCAGCTCTCCTCTGAACCATCTCTATCTTATTTATTAGATCTTTATTATATCTGTTCCAGACAGTTGAGTAATACTCAAGACCTGTTCAAACCAGAGTGAAATATGCCGCACATTTTACTTTTTCATTGTTGATTTTGATGGTTGTGGCACAGGAAACCAAGTTACTGTTCACTTTTTTCACTATCTTGTCTATGTGCCTTTTCCAAGAGAGGTCTCTGGATAATTCCACCTTGAGATATTTTGTTGCCTGCTCATTGGCTAACTTGTGTCCCTTACACGTGTATTCAGACAAAATTGGTGATTACTTCCTGTAAACTTTTAGGATGCTGCATTTTTCTGGGTGGAACGACATACCCCAAGTTCTTTCCCAGAGGGCCAGTTGGTTCAGGTCTTCTTGAAGGATCTCACAATCCTTGGAGACATTTATTTCCTGGTAGACTATACAGTCATCTGCAAAAGGTCTAGTGTTGGATTTGATGCTCGCAGGTAGATCAATGATGAAAACCAGGAAGAGGATGGGACCAAAAACACTCCCCTGAGGTACTCCACTCACAACCGTTGCTGGGTCTGATGTTGCTCCATCTACTATAACTCTTTGCAATCTGTCTGATAGGAAATCTCTGATCCATTTCTGGGTGTTACCACTGATGCCATAGTGGTCTAACTTATTGAGGAGTCTTTCATGGGGGACACGATCGAAAGCCTTACTGAAGTCAAGGATAGCAAGGTCATACTGCTTCCCTCTGTCTAAGGATTTGGCGAGCTCATCCACTTGGGTTATGAGCTGTGTTTCACAGCTTCATCTGGCATGGAAACCATGATGGCAGTCTGTTAGAATGTTGAAGTGAACTAGATGTTGCACCATGTTGCTGACTATGATGTGTTCAAGCATTTTGCTGCAGATACATGTAAGGGAGACAGGTCTATAATTGCTGGCCTTGAATCTTTCTCCATTTTTGAAGATAGCTGTAATGTTTGCTCTTTACCACACTTCAGGGACATAAACCTGTTGAGAGGCATTTCAGGTGAATATAACTCAAGTTTGGTACACATTCTTTTGCTAGATTGTTCAGGATCCTTGCTGGAATCATATCTGGTCCTGTTGTTTTCTGTGGGCTAATTTTCCGCAACAAGCTGTATACACCTTCTTCAGTAACTTGAATGTCAGGCATTGGTGGGTAACGATCTCCATGTAGGCTTGGTAGATCAATCTTATCCTCTGATCACTCAACTTATATATTCTAACTTAAGTGTTATAAACAAAATGAATGCATTCAGCATTCACTGAGATTCCTTCAGTTGCTCATTCCATTAAGAAGGCAGAGCACGGTGTTTATGCAAAACTACCTTATATGCTTGCCAATAAGTTGAGTACATCTGCAAACTGCACAGACACAGATCTGCTATAATCACATAATATTTGGCAGCAGATTTGGGTCATTACGAGTTCATAGGGGTGATCAGTAGAACAAACAACATAGATCCTGACCTGCCAGTGCATTATGCAGGGTCTATGTGGTTTGCAGTTGGATTCGATTGTTAACTGAATATATATGGTAGATGAGGATATTTACAGCAATACTTCAAAACCAAAGTGAATGATTAACCTTTTGATAAATCCTACACAATATTAGATCAGTTTGTAGATTCCACTTTGCATGTACCTTTAAATTCTACACATAGACAAAAAAAATATGTATGAGGATTTACATATTTACAGGAATATTGGAAGCCAATGATTTAGTAAATATTGATTAAATTTCATTAATTGATTAGGTTTCATTGTAAGTGGGGTAGATTTATTGTCAGATGATACACTCAATAAATTTGACGAACGTTTCACCAAAATGGGGCATTGATTAAAGAAAACTTTTTGTTCTCGAAGAAGAGTAGAGAATACAGTCAGGTGTGAAAATGTCATGGCAGCTCTGCCTCACTGAACAAGTGGTTTCTTTTCATAGTTTAACTTTTTCCTTCATCACTTAACATTTTTTGGTGATATGAAACTTTCATTGTTATCAAAAGAAAATTTATATAGAACTTTTCTGAAGGAAATATATTGTCTCAGTCTGAGTGGTTACTATAGTAACACAAGTATTCCCTGCCTCTTTTCTTTTTGTTTGGTACTTACTCATCTCAGACATCTTGGTGTAGCTTGATGGTTATCTCGTTCCGGTTCTTGGGGGCTTTTTATGAAGATCTCCACATTTACCTCGTATTCCTCCAACTTGAACACTACCATCTATACTAGATTTTAAGTTACCTCAACTTTAAGCTGGTCCCCCTTTTGGGGGCCATGAAAAGTCAATTTCTCTTTGACCCTCTTATAAGTTGAGGTGTATTTTGTAACTCAGAGCCATCTGAAGGGGTGACCTGTCATCAGTAAGTCAGAGTTGCAGTTTGGAAAATAAACAAGCCAAATTAGATAGATAGGAAAAAATATAAACAAAATCAGTGTAAAGTACAATTATTTTATCAAGTGGAATATGTTGACAACTTATAATTCATTCATCTTTGTGTAATAAAATCCATTAAATTCCATAATGCTTGACATTTGAGTTCTACTTACCGTATTTACCGCATATGTTGGGACACGATAAAATAATTATTTTTTTTCCTGTCCCAGAACTTATGGTGAAACATTTTTTTTCACTTTGGTCATATGTCCCAAGACTTAAGAACGAAATAAATTGGTATTGCATTTGTGCTCCCCCACCCCCAAGTGCACGTCGCAATAAAATAGATAAATAAAACGCTTAATTGACAATAAAAGAAAGAAACTAACCTTGTGTTGTTATCATTTATTCCTTTTTTTCAACATGAGCATTAAAGAATAAAACATTTCCACGAAATCCGTATAAGTAGCGTAGGCTTCCATACTGTAGCATGTATCAATTATGTCCGATACCACACACCATGTTGTTCATTGACATGAACACTGAGAAACAATTGTGTGTGGTTGTGCTCAAAGGTTTGAACATGTTATCTGACTGAAAACTGAGGCCAACAAAATCACATACAAGAGGGGAATAGTCAACTGATATCTTGAATAAGCCATTCACGCATGACACGGTGTTGGGTGCAAAATAATCAAGATTGAATTATATCCAGGTCTACTGTATGACAATATCTCGCAAAAAAATCATCATTTGAAAACACATTCACTTGAGTGCAAGTGACAGTCTTTTCACCAGGTAGGGTTACATAATTTTCCTTACTATAACAAGCACACATAAGCCCTGGTGGTGAATAAACACGACTGGCAGCAAGCAGTTAACTCCTTCTTTGAACCTACCGACAGGACATCAAAGACAAAAGGTTATTTTTATTACAAAGCAGGCGATCTCAGAAGCCGACCCCGGTTACTTTATTTTGTAAAGGATATCAATACAAAGGTTATTTTATTGCAAAGCAAGCCGATATCGGAAGTTGACTATAGATTCTGTGAAGTGAGCCGATTTTTTTTTTTTTTTTTTTGAATATACAAAGACGGCCGAGATATGGAAGCATATTTTGGGTTCCTTTTCAACTGTATTCATGTAATTTTGAAAATAAATTTAAACAATGGAACAAATTTTAAAGTGACACAATATAGTGCTTTGTGCACAGATGTCAATGACCAGCGTCACCCAGAATATTTGGAGAAAATAAAATCATGTGATGAATTCGTTAAGGCCAGAAAAGAACTATACTGTATGCCAGTATCTTGTAAATAAAAATCATTTTTTTAAAACACATTCACTTGAGTGCAAATGACAATCTTTTCGCCAGCGTGGGTTACATAAGTATCATTAATATTTACCCGCAGACATCAGTACACCTTTGTATTAATTATTACAAAAGATGCCAAGCACATGTAAGCCCTGTTGGTAAATAAACACAACTGGCAGCCAGCAGTAAACTTCTTTGAACTTGCTGACAGGACATCAAAGACAAAGGTTATTTTTATTACAAAGCAAGCAGACGTTCGAAGCCGACTTTGGGCTCGGAAGCCGATTTTTATTTTTTTAAAGGATATTAATACAAAGGTTATTTTATTGCAAAGCAAGCTGACCTCAGATGCCGACTACTGGATTCTTTTAAGTGTGCCGATTTATTTTTTTTAGCTTTGAATATACAAAGACGGCCGAGATATGGAAGCTAACTTTAGTTCCTTTTCAACAGTATTCACAAAAAGTTTGACAATAAAGTAAAACAATGGAACAGTTTTTAAAGTTGCACAATATAGTGCTTCGTGCGCGAACATCGATGACCCTGCATCATCCAGAAGATTTGGAGAAAATAAAATCACGTGATGAATTCGTGATGGCCAGAAGAGAAACAAATCATTTCGCCGACAATATGATCATTAACATGGATGAAACTCTGGTGTACTTTGATCGCATTCTTGGATGGACTGACGATAAGATGGGCATCAAAAGTGTGAGAATTAGCAAGACTAGTGCAGATTTGACAAAAATCTTCCTTTTGTTCTTGCAGTTTCCACTTCAGGTGGTGTGTTGCCTCCAACAATTTTTCACGGTATGAGAAAGTTAAAAAAGTATTCATGTACCAAAATAATAGACCGTACATGTGCAGGAGAAGGGTTGTGTTGATGAGATGCTGCTGCATTGGATTAAAGAGTTTTATCTCAAGTACAGTTTTATATTTAAAAAATAAAATTTCAGTTGGATTGCAATTTCCAACATGTAATTTTCGAATGATCTAAAAGGTGTTCCACAACTTATGACTCGAAAAAAACGATGCGTCCTAGAACATACAGTGCACAAAAAAATTACTTTTAAAATTAATTTCTGGTGTCCCGATAAACACGCTGTCCCAACATATGCGGTAAGTACGGTATATGATAAATAAATTAAGTAAATTTTAGGGCACATACCTAATCAAAATAGTAGTTCAGAATGATTTGATTCCCATTATCCTATTATGTGTTAATTCTACATGTTTTGCAAATAAACAGTGAAAGTTCTTACAAATAAACAATGAAAATTAAGTCCACAGTTTTTTAGATTCACAGTATCATATAAATGTTACTATCTAATGTCATCCGGTACAAAGTTTAAGAATTCATTCTCATTGTCTGATAAAATTCTGAGTTATTGTAAATCATTGTCATCTAGTCACTGTAAATATCGTCAGACCGTTTTCTTGGCTTCACTGCCCTATGCAGGTGCTTATGTAGAGACTGAAGGATGGTTTCTGATGTATGTCAGTTGTGTGGAAAGATCACAAGGAATTCAAGTAACCACCCTCTCATATGTTACATGGCACTGAGCAAGTATTAGACTCATGGCTTGATCAGAGAGTTGTCACATTGGAAAACAAAGAGGGTGTTGCAAGAGATTAAGGTCAAACATAGATGAATTTGTAGAACTCTACCTGGCACTGAACAAGTATTAAATTCATGGCTTGATGAAAAGGATTGTCAGCTTGAAAACAAAATGAGTGCTGCCTTTACAAGCCCAAGGGCTTATCTGGTCAATTGTACTGGCAGAAAGCTTGGGAAATATCACTTTGGAATTAAATCTAAGTAATTGAAAATAAAAATAAAATTAAATCAAACTTTTATTGCATCAAACACAGTAAAACACAAATATTAATAAAAATACAGCTTGTTTGGACTTGCACAAAAACTGAAGCAATATACATGCTGGTAAACACCAATGGTAAACAACAATAATGGCCACCACTTTGTGGTGGGTACTATTTAATTTACTGGTAATTCTGTCTAAATCTTAAAATCCAAATAATTTAGATACAAGTATTGCGTAAATAATACTGTCATGAAATGGATAAATATAATGCATACCATGTATATGCATGTCTAAATGGATATAGTGCATGAAAAAGTAAAAATATTTGAATTGACAGCATTTTTAAGTACTGCAAACATTTAGAATTTGTAACATTATCCCTAGATTTATTTATTTTTTAAAGTAAAATAAAAATGTTGACTTAAAAACTAGTATATATGGTGTCTTATGCCATTATCAATGCTTTGGAGAATACATTATTACCTGTCTTAAGAGACCACCTCTTTTGCCAACAAAACATTTTTGCTCAAATCAGGTGGTCACTCATACCAGGTCTCTGCAGAAGGGCCAGTTTTCATGAACAAAATTCAAAAAGGAATAATACCCATAATTACTGTGCATATGATTGTGTTGCTTATTCATAGTTTATATTAAAATATTACATGTATTCATATAAATAAAACTTATAGAGCACAGAAAATACATGTATCATGAACATTAAAATTTCTATATCAAGTGAATTTATATTACCTAGGATAACACCTATGCAGTGAATATATGTTACCTAGGATAACACATGCAGTGAATTTATTTTACCTAGGATAACACAGGGAATTTATTGGCAGCTAAAAGTCAAAACCCACAGCATCAATAAAAAAAAGAATCAGCTCAATAAACAGAAGGGTGCTACATCCATGTGAACATATGATGAGATTTAAGTTTGTGGTACATTATCCTTGTGTGCAGGTTTAATTGTAACATCGATAAAGCAACCAAAATACATACCTTTACAATAACTATAGACGATATAAGGCAATGCCTGTCATGCTACAGTGAAAGCAGGATGAGAAGTAAACAAACAATATAATCCTTTAGACTCCATATGTCCATCCATGAATGATAATTCTTAGAACAGAATCTGTAATCAGTTTGTGTCAAGTACATAAGTCAGGTTGACTGTCATACAACTTTATCTAATCTACTAAAATTAGTCTAGTTGACAGTCATACAACTTTATCTAATCTACTGAAACCAGTAACTAGACTCAGCTTTTTTTTCATTTTTAAATGCATCTTTATTTAAAGCAGTTTGCATTCTGCATGCACCTTCTATTCAGCAATCCCGGTTACAAAGGATTAAATAAAGGTCAGTGGTGTTTATGTTAGTTTTTGTGATTAGGTTGCTCACAGCAGTGTTGAAATGCATATTCTGTCTAAAAATCATGACCGCTAGTTCGGTCTAAAAATCAGGACCGCTAGTGGTATTCGTCAGGTGATCAGCCAGGACTGCATCTGTGTAATGAAATCAATCCATGCAGGATTAATTTGGTTGTATATGACAAGTGGCCACTCATAGCAGAGGTTGCTCAAAGCAGGTTTTTCTGTACTCATTTTAAGTCAGAGAAACTTTTTGTGCAGTCAGGTTAGAAATAAATGTATATTTTTAAATATAATTTAAGAGGGCTGACAGTTTACTTGTTGATTTGAAATAATTGTTTCAGATTCAGCCAGCCTTCATAGCAGCATTCAGGGAGAGTCAGACTCGGAGAGTGATAGTCTGATTAACTCCATAGCCAACAAACTGGGGGGAATTTTCACCAGTGATAGTAGTGATGCTGATATCAGTGAAACTGATGATAATGAGGACATATTTGATCCCTCGTTAGACAAACCAATATTCCTTACTCCAAGAGGACCAGTCAGATTTAGTGTTGGTCAGCATTTAACAGTTTTTATTCATGTTGTGTTTTTCAGTGACATCTTTGGTTCATTTTTGTGATATGTTTTATGGTGGTCCCTCATTAAACTGGGATTCGTGGAGCCATTAAAATGATTGACATTATAGTAATGGTAAATCATTGACATTATAGTAATGGTAAATCATTGACATTATAGTAATGGTAAATCATTGACATTATAGTAATGGTAAATGGTTCATTATAGTAATGGTAAATCATTGACATTATAGTAATGGTAAATGGTTCATTATAGTAATGGTAAATCATTGACGTTATAGTAATGGTAAATCATTCTGGGTGATGAATCAGTATATAGTCAAGGGTATATTATTCTGAGTAGTGAATCACTTTAAAGGCAAGGGTACATTATACTGGGTGGTGGATCACTTTGATGGCAAGGGTACATTATTCTAGATAATGTATTACATAGGCAGGAGTACACTATACTGAATATTTTTCAGAGTTACAACATAATGGGACAAATTAAGCTATACAAAATAATTTTTGTAAGTGAGATTTCATCTTAAATGCAGCTTCTCATCATTATAAACAAAATTGAAGTGAAATAGGTTTGCAGTGATGGTATTAAATTGATGGTTTAGTATGTTTATGGGTTTTATATCAAGGTAATGTGGGACCACTGTAATTGTACTTGGCCTAGTTCTTTAATATGTGTAGTTTTCTTCTTGTTCAATAACATAAATGTGTCCTTGTTTGTCAGAAAGCATGACTAATCTATTTGGAAGCATATTTAGTCTTAGTATGTACATGATGGTATCATTATGAACTTAATACAATCTGATTTTAATGTCATTCTCAACACACCTTCATAAGGTCAAAGAATCAGTAATGTTCTTCGTTTTGTGGTAAGAGTAGTTTTGGATCTTCTTTAAAATATGCCAATGATAGCAAAAATGGTGCTGCTTTAATTTTCCAAAAAACTGTTGGATATTCATCTTCTTTCCCAGGACAGTTAAATTGATGGAAGACTATCCCAGTTTGAGTAATGGAGTCTCCTATTTTGTAACACTTCAAACAAGAGCTGGTCACCTTTTAATCATGTCCATCTTGGTCTTGTAGAGGATAGAGCTAAACCAGCTGAGATCCAGTCTCAGTTAGGCCAATCATAGCTGACTCTAGTTAAAAACTGTCAGAGCAGTAATTAGGAATAACTTGACTTTTATTTATATCCATGCCTTTCTAGAGGCAGTGATGTGTAGTAATTCTCTATGATGTCCATGTGTTGAGTGGTTGTCACCAGAAGATGTGCATATCAACAAATCACTTTTGTGCACTGCTGTACTTTTGGAATGGTACCAGCTGACTTTGGAGAAATTAAATTAGTTTTACAAATCACCAGAGGAGCTTATAGAATGGCATGTTGTCCATTATCCATCATCCATTGCCTGTCAATCCACTATCATTACTACTCATAAAGTACATAGGTAATTACCCATAAAACTTCAAACTATATAGAGAATTGCCCATAAAACTTCAGACTACATAGGTAATTACCCATAAAACTTCAAACTATATAGAGAATTGCCCATAAAACTTCAAACTATATAGAGAATTGCCCATAAAACTTCAAACTATATAGAGAATTGCCCATAAAACTTCAAACTATATAGAGAATTGCCCATAAAACTTCAAACTATATAGAGAATTGCCCATAAAACTTCAGACTACATAGAGAATTGCCCATAAAACTTCAAACACACATTTATCCCATGGTCTAGTTAGTCCTAAGCTAATATTGTGCATCTAATGTGAATGCCACAGATAATTGCTATTTTGGAAATCTTGTTATTGTTACTAATCCTGAGCTGATGTCATATCAACATGGGTTTTTCATTAAATGCCTTCTTATGATGTCTAGTTGTCCTGAATGAAAATGATCCCAATTTGACCTCCAGCATGGCCATCAGGTGGCTATCTTGAAGATCTTGTTGCTTCCTCTGTGTGTGTGTTTTTGTGTGTGTGTGTGTGTGTGTTCATTTTACAGATTTGAATGAAGTGCCCAGAAACTTGGTTACTTCCTATATTTTTGGGTGTATGTGTAACTAGTCCACAGTTTGTGATGAAGTGCTCAGAAACTTGGTTACTTCCTATATTTTTGGGTGTACGTGTAACTAGTCCAGAGGTTTTGATGAAGTGCTCAAAAACTTGGTTACTTCTGTATTTTTGGGTGCATGTGTAAACTAGTCCACAGTTTGTGATGAAGTGCCCAGAAACTTGGGTACTTCCTATATTTTGGTTGTATGTGTAACTGTCTACAGCCATCGATGAATTGTTAAGGAACTTTGTAGACATTATTGATATCAGCTGATTATGTGCATACAATTCTATTGTGTAGTGTGATAGGTTTTTCCATAGTTTTTCCCCTTTGTTGTATTATGTGTATGCAAAGCAGGGGTCTCAAATATGTGGCCTGCAAAGCCATATCCTGTGGTCTGCAAAATGATTGGCATCACATGGTGTCATGAGAGATAAAAAGAAGATGGTATGGCCCTTGGGCCACTGAAAATGCCCTCATGTGGCCCTCAGGGTGGTTTGAGTTTGAGACCCCTATGTAAAGTATATAATAATTCTTGTACATATTTTTAATCTCACACATTCTGATGAAACGCCCTGAAACTACGCATATATTATTAACATCGGGTCAACTGGTAAAAATCGTTTTTAACACATGGTGTTGATTTTTTCAAGCCCATATAAATTGGAAGTGAGATTTTCTTCTGCTGATGGCATCAGCATCAACAGTTTGTTAAGGATTTTGTTAAAAGTAATTCATCTATGCTATGATATAGGCTCACATGCAGGTCCTTGCCTTCTTGTTTAGAGCTATGCATGTGTTTTTTATTTTACATGTGCATACAAAATGATCCCCCACTATGAAGCAACTCAGTATTGCACAGTCATTTAACACAGGTATGACCATGGATCCCTGGCTGAAATATTTGATGTATTACAGAACAAGGCAATGTTTAGACCTAGTGACTAATTTACCCAGAATAATTTAACTTTTACACCTCCCCAACATTATATATATGTATACATTGTGCCAATGTCATTGCTTCTATCTGCTTGCACTAGTAATTCAGTAAGGGGGAGGACATTCATGTCCCATGGACACATTTCTAGCATTTAGATTCAGTCTTTTGCGTCTGTCCTTCCATACATCCATAGACTGTCCATCCGTCTTTCCATACATCCCTTCCATGCATCCGTAGGCTGTCGATCCATCTTTCCATACATCCCTTCCATATATCCATAGACTGTCCATCTGTCTTTCCAGACATCCCTTCCATACATCCATAGACTGTCCATCTGTCTTTCCATACATTCCGTCCATACATCCATAGACTGTCTATCCATCTTTCTGTACATCCCGTCCATACATCCATAGGCTTTCCATCCGTCTTAAGTTTCCATACATCCCTTCCATACATCCATAGACTGTCTGTTCATATGTCCTTCCATACATCTATAGACTGTCTGTTCATTAGTAAAACTGGTCATAGGTTCGATCCCTGGCCGAGTCATACCAAAGACTTACAAAAATGGTACTAGCAGCTGCTTCGCTTGGTGCTCAAAATTGAGAGGTTAGTGCTAGGACTGGTCAGCCTGGTGTCAGGATAATGTGACTGAGTGGGACATCATGCTACATGTCGCGGCATGATGCCCCAGTGCTAGACATCACTCTAAACTGCCACACTGCAGACAACATAGTGATATGACTGAAAAATTGTTTAGGCTATGTTAAAAATCCAAATCAAACACACACACACACCCTTCATTTGTCCTTCCACACATCCATAGACTGTTCATCCATCTTTCCATATATCCCTTCCATACATATATAGACTGTCTGTTCATTTGTCCTTCCATACATCCATAGACTGTCCGTTCATTTGTCCTTTAATCTATACATCCATGCATCCGTCTTTCCATATAACCCTTCCATACATCCATAGAATGTCCATTATTTGTCCTTCAATCTATACATCCATAGGCTGTCCATCCGTCTTTCAATATGTCCTGTCCATACATATATAGACTGTCTGTTCATTTGTCCTTCCATACATCCATAGACTGTCCATCCATCTTTCCATTTATCCCTTCCAGACATATATTGACTGTCCGTTCATTTTTCCTTCCATACATCCATAGACTGTCCATTATTTGTCCTTCAATCTATACATCCATAGGCTGTCCATCCGTCTTTCCATACATTCATTCCATACATCCATAGACTGTCCATCCATCTTTCCATACATTCATTCCATACATCCATAGGCTGTCCATCCATCTTTCCATACATTCATTCCATACATCCATAGACTGTCCATCCATCTTTCCATACATTCATTCCATACATCCATAGGCTGTCCATCCATCTTTCCATACATTCATTCCATACATCCATAGGCTGTCCATCCATCTTTCCATACATTCATTCCATACATCCATAGACTGTCCATCCATCTTTCCATACATTCATTCCATACATCCATAGGCTGTCCATCCATCTTTCCATACATTCATTCCATACATCCATAGGCTGTCCATCCATCTTTCCATACATTCATTCCATACATCCATAGGCTGTCCATCCATCTTTCCATACATTCATTCCATACATCCATAGACTGTCCATCCATCTTTCCATACATTCATTCCATACATCCATAGGCTGTCCATCCATCTTTCCATACATTCATTCCATACATCCATAGGCTGTCCATCCATCTTTCCATACATTCATTCCATACATCCATAGGCTGTCCATCCATCTTTCCATACATTCATTCCATACATCCATAGGCTGTCCATCCATCTTTCCATACATTCATTCCATACATCCATAGGCTGTCCATCCATCTTTCCATACATTCATTCCATACATCCATAGGCTGTCCATCCATCTTTCCATACATTCATTCCATACATCCATAGGCTGTCCATCCATCTTTCCATACATTCATTC
This sequence comes from Sinohyriopsis cumingii, assembly GCA_028554795.2. NCBI lineage: Eukaryota > Metazoa > Mollusca > Bivalvia > Unionida > Unionidae > Sinohyriopsis > Sinohyriopsis cumingii. The sequence goes on along the minus strand of CM068827.1, from coordinate 52,224,312 downwards.
CATACATCCATAGGCTGTCCATCCATCTTTCCATACATTCATTCCATACATCCATAGGCTGTCCATCCATCTTTCCATACATTCATTCCATACATCCATAGGCTGTCCATCCATCTTTCCATACATTCATTCCATACATCTGTAGACTGTCCATTCATTTGTCCTTCTATTAATTTATAGACTTTGTATCCATCTGCCCTTCCATGCATCCATAAGTTGTCCATCCTTCTGTCCTTCCATACATCGATAGATTGTCCTCTGATCTGTCCATCCCAGGAAACATGTTGGCAAGACTGCACAAAAACTATTATTAACAAATTAAATTTAACAAGCAAATCTATATTTTTTGTAGATGAATTGATTAAAATTTCAAGCCATTAAAGCAATTTTTCAGTGTTTTTAATTGGTAGTATTTAAACTATTTTTGACAAAAACTTTTTTTTGCACAGCTCAGTTAAGAATAAATTACTTGAGATAGTCAGATGACATTTTGATGGGTATGTTTGTTTACATCATAATGCTATTAAAACAGTTTTTCAAATTTTGAAATGTTTTTGAACTTTTTGGACTCAGACTTATGTTCTACAGTTGAGGCATTCATATTTTACAAAGGCTAATCATTTTTATAAAACATATTATGTATTGAAATTAAATCTTGAAGTCTTTGTGGATAAATGGCAGGTAGAGAAGAAAAAGTGCACTGATCCAAATTTTAAAACAATTTGGGTGTATTTTATTTTCATCTAATGTTCATTATATCATATGTTGCAGTAATGTTTATTAGTTATTGAAAGTTTCAGTCTTTCTTCAGTATATTTTTACTTAGCATGATCACAATTTTCCTGTTTTAAGTCCCTTGCTGCATCCAAGAGAAACTGTTTTGTTTTTCTCTATTTTTTCTGGAGGACATTGGTTTTCTGATTCATCCCAGACATATGGGCAAATATTTTTGACACTTTGCAGTTACCTATAATTGTCCAATATCTGAAACTGCACTTAAGACAACCCCTTTTTTGCAAAATTTGCACACTTCTGATCCATAACAAAATTGTTAGGGGTACTGTATGTACTTGCTTTTAAGTCAAGTCCACCTACAAACTACACAGACATAATCAACAGACACGTATGTGCCAGTATATATGGTTTCATGAAGTTTGTTAGGATAACCTGACCTGCTGGTGCATGTGATTGTAGATTAGGGTCTGTGTTGTTTGTAAGAGTACTCATCTTATAAGCTAGTATATGCTGTAATTTATGCAAAGAGAAGATTGGTTGATTTGATCCAAAAAAGTATTATAACGATGATTATTTGGCTTTTAAGTTTTATAAGGTTCTGTTACCATCATAATTTAGTTGTATCTACTGCACTTATTTTATATGCAGTGGAGGTACTGGACATGCAGTATATATATGCTTATAAGTCAATTCCAACTGCAAACAACATAGACTCATATGTTGTTACATAATTCACAGGAAGATCAGTGTCTATGTTGTTTGTCATACTGATGACTCCTAAAAACAGGATAGACCCAGATCTGCTGGCACATTATGCAACAGCAAATCTGGGTCTGTGCACTTTGCAGTTGGACTTATAAGTGAATAATTAAAGTACATATTGTAGAGAAAAAACATTGTAGCTTTAATTGTTAGTAATATTTATCCTCTCTGTTTATTTTTATGTGTTTATGCTCTTCATTTCAGAGATTCATATTGCATGCTCTGTGCGTGAAAACTTTTTCTTTAATTTTTGTTGTTGCTCTTTTTCAAACTGTCACAGTAATAGTGTTTGTATGCTTTACTATATAATTTGGTAAACATGATCAGGTATAAAAATGTTTTGATGCTTAGGTATTATGATTTACAGAACATTGATAGGAAGGGAAAAGATGGGTGCATAAACCTACATCAGAGCCAGATTATCATACCTTGTACAAGTGCTTGATTTGAATCTGGGTTTCGTATTAGAAGTAGTAAAATTGGTCAGGGAACCAGACTAACTTTACAGCAGCACATCAAGTGCTTTAAACTGCACGTATTTGTTCATGCAAAGCATCTAAATGAGCAAAATGTTGATCATAGATTTTTTTTTTAAATGGCGTCCAGT